>VNJS01008209.1:0-20262 GCA_008042575.1 Drosophila watanabei
GGGGGGGGGACAACTGCTGCGAAATGTCAAGTGTCAGCGAGGATGGCCAGTTTTTGCGGGCCGCCGCCAAATGTCAGGATGCGTGGCACGTGCGGCTACTGCAACATAGCAAGTTGCTGCAGCCATGCCAAACTGCAGCAGTTGAAAAAGCAGCAGCAGCAGCAGCAGCGCAGCAGTAGCAGCAGTTGCTTGTCACTTGCAGTTAAGTTCCATAATTTGCCAGACCAAGCCAACAACTGGGGGGCCCTATGATGCCCCATTGCATTAGCCGCAGGCAGCCTGTTGTGGCAGATGCTGCCATTTCGGAATCCGACGCTTTAAGGATGCAAAGTAAAAGGCTCTTCAGGTGCAGCAGTATCCTTGAATTTAATGAGATTTCATTTTACGTTTTCATAGAGAATTTGGTAATCTGCGAGTTACGTTAATTGGTTTATTTAGTTATTAGTTTAATGTTATTTTCAAAGGAGTTTTTTGAAGAAAAATGCTCTTCAAGTGCAGGATTAGCACTATGTGAGATTTTGTTAAATTTTTAATTCGAAATTAAATATTCTTCGATTAGTTTTATTAATTTATTTATTTATCAGTTAAGGTAAAGGGTAAAGGGGTTTTAGTATAATATTTTAGGTTGATTACGTTGAAAAATTCACATAAATCAGGTAATATTTGGAAGAAAATTAACATTACATATAATGTACAATATTTTAAAAATGTTTTGTTATGTTATAAATATAGTTAAAAGGCACTGAAATATATTTATTTATACTTTTGGACATATTTATCAATCACAAAAATACACGGTCACTCAAAAATTTATTTTATAAATTTAAGAGATTTTGGCAACGTTACAATTATTTTTATTTCATATTTATTTAATAAATTTAACATATTTCTGCAAAGTTTTCAAGCGTTATTAGTAAGTTTATTTATTAGCTTTATTTAAACAAAACCATTTCTAGAAAAGAAAACTTAGAATCTGAGAACCGAATTAAGAAAAACCTTATTAAATTCCACCGTATGCTTTATAGTTTTTCCAGCTTTTTGCTGATTTTTCCCTCTTTAGTTCTGTTATGGTACACAGGGGGGGTCAGGGGAAAGCCGCATGTTTTTGGCCACTTGTTTTTAAGCCTGTCCAGGCGGAGACGAACGAACGAACGAACGGAACAGTTGTTGTGGCCTTCTCGCGCTGCTCTTTCTCGCTCGGTTTTCGGTCTTGTTTTTATGCTGGCCAGCGGGGCGTATGCGTGATCTGTGCGGGGTTCTTTGTCCTGTTCTCGCCTTTGCCTGTTTATTTGCATTGTTCGTTCGCTGTCGCTGTCGTTGTCGTGTGTCCTGGCTGTCTCTGTGTGTGTGTGTGTGTGTGTGGCACTTGTGCACTTTGTCACTTTTGTTTTAACGCTTACGCTTTATTGAGTTAATCGCTTTATGTCCGGCATTTTCCCTCCGCTGTTTGCCTTTCTGCACTTTTGCCAGCTCAGCACTTTTAATTAATCCAACAGGAGCAGCAGCAGCCAGAGATAGTTACTCTTTCTCTCTCCACCTCGCTTTTCCCGCTTTTCCACTACCTGCTACCTGCATTGCTTTTCCAGCTGCTCAATATCGCAACTCTTCTTTATTTTTTGTTTTTGTGTCAGCTGTGTGGAAGGGCCTTCCCTCTTCTTTTTGTTACAAATAAAGTTTAATGTGTTTTTATTGATTCCATCACCCTCATTTCACCCCAAGTGTGGTCCCTGCATAAATATATGTACAAGCCCTTTTTTTCCCTTTTGGCCAGCTGGAATTTTGATTGAGCATGTTTGTTGATTTATGTGCCGCCAGTTGTGGAATTTATGTGCGGTCATTGTGAAATTTAACAGAAATAATACAGTAAAAACAAACGCAGCAGCAACATCAGTGGCAACATGAACCAAATTAAATAAAACTGAAACTCGCAGCAGTAGTAGTAGTAGTAGCAAGTATGATAAACAAACTCATTTAATATGCCCAAAAAAGAAATGTTAATTTATACATTAAAATATGTATATGATGTATGTATATTCCGGGGGTAAAAAATGCTTTCATAAATAATTTCACTCTGCGTGTGGCGGCCATAAGTATGCAACAGATTTTTTTATGGCAGATTAAAGCGTTTGAATGCTCAATTGCGGAAAGTAATTGAAAAGTGTTGGGTTAAAGTGAGCAGAAATGTGGCAACAGCTTGTATTACACATATAAAATTTGAAAAAGGAATGCCTTTGGTATCACAAGAGATATTAATTAATAAGGGTTTAATTAACAATTATTTTGTAATAAAGAAAATGGTCCATTCAAGGTAGAATATTAAATTATTTATTGATTAAATTTGCAATTAAGTTTATTCTTTTATAAGCATATAAAAACTATAAAAACTGAAAGCTTTAAATAATACCTTAAACAAAGTCTCTCATTTATATTTTAATTCAATTTCAAACCTTTGTTTTAACCCTTGTATAACTTTAACCTTTCAATTTATATTCAAATACGAACTCTGAAGTTTAAGCCACTAACCAACCACTATTCTATTCCAGATTTCTGAGTTTTGCATTGAAAATTTCATAGCTCTCGTTTTGGGCAGCTTTGCATGCCAAACTAGAGTGCGAGTTGCGGCCATATTATGTTGCATTTAGTTGCGACACATTTGCATAACACTCATACGACCCGTGGGCCAAGGCAGCAAGTGGAAAGAGAGAGAAGAGCGGGGCTTAGGAGAACTCTATAGCTATGTGGAATATGTAAATAATATTTCAACAATAATTGCTTTTGAAGCTAAAGTGCCCAGAGATGCGTCGTCCAACTGTCTTACTGGCGAGAACCCAGCAGCCACCCCCATAAATTCAATTTTCTCAAGGGAGAAGTGCTTCTCCATCTTGGCTGCTGCTGCTGCTGTTGCTGGCAGCTAAAAATAATTAAAATTTAAAACGGAATAAAATGCAGAAGAATAACATTTACATTTATGCGTTTCAGCTGTCTTCAGCTGCTTTGCTCAACGCTCAACGGAATACAATTCAAATTCAACAAGTTGGGAACAGGAAGGAAAGCGGCAAAATGCTCTCAAGTGTGCAGATCTCAAAAGAGTCGGACCGACTGAATATACATAAACTAGTTTAAAATTAAACTAATGCTCATAGTTATTGCGTAACACAATGCGGCGCTGCCCAAGAGAGTGGAACCAAGGCAGGACTTGTCCTCAGGAACGGAAATGTAACTGAGCATTGAATAGCAATGAAGAAAATTTCCACTCCTTGCGATTGTAATGATGTCTCTGTCCCATCTTACTCTCCTCCTTCTCCTTCGCTCAATGACAGAATGCACAAGAAAGTGGGCAGGACGAAGGACATCTGGCCTTGCTGCTGCTGCTGCCGCCTCGCCAGATGATTATAATCTCTTGTGTTCTCAGGCCAAACGCATTTCTACTCAAGAACTTCGACTGAACAACGCCCAGAGACAATTGGAATTGGATTTTCCCTTATTTAGGTAGAAACGGGCCAAGCAAAGTTATTTGAGCAACAATAATGATATAGTAAATGCTATATCTGAAATAATAGATAGTGGAAGCAAGTTATATTGAAGTCTTTACTCAAGGGTTCTTGGGAGTTCGGTAGAAAAATTTGCAGAGGAAAGCCCTTACCTGCATCCTATAAAATTCGCAAAGGAAGGCTCTTAACTGCAACTTATGAGAATCGCAAAGATAGCGCTTAGCTGCATCCTACGAGAATCGCGGAGGAAGGCGCTTAGCTGCATGTGATGAGAATCGCGGAGGAAGGCGCTTAGCTGCATCCTATGAGAATCGTGGAGGAAGGCGCTTAGGTGCATGTGATGAGAATCGCGGAGGAAGGCTGCTTCCTTTGAGAATCGCGGAGGAAGGCGCTTAGGTGCAAGCTATGAGAATCGCGGAGGAAGGCGCTTAGCTGCTTCCTATGAGAATCGCGGAGAGAGGCTCATAGCTGCTTGAAATGAGAATTGCGAAAAGAGGCCCTGCTTGGAATCGTTTTATTGAAAATGTAGAATAAAAATCGTAGAAGTAGGCTTCAAAATAAGAATAAATGGGGAATAGGAGAGATACGTCTCACAGCTATTTTGTTTTGTGTTATGCTTGAAAGTTAATTAGCAAAGAAGCATGAGGTTGCAGAGCAAGACTTCTATGAGCTATACCAAATGAGAAAGAGCCTCTATCTACAGAATATGACAGTCTTAGAGAAGAATTTAAAGCTCTTCAGGAGCTTGGGTAAATGATACTCAAAATAAGCAGACATTTCTTTATTTATTTAAATTTCCCCTGACTTAAAATCCTTATTTTTTCCCCCAAAGCTCCTAGTTTTCGCCTTGCCTGTGCCACAACTTGTCGAAAAAAAAGGAAAAGATCGCTATCATGAAAGTTTCTGTACACTCTTGAGACTTGTCCGGACCCCGAAAACACCAAACTAATTATAATTAAAGCAAAATTCCGTTTTGTTTGCCGTGGTGTTTTCTTTTCCGCCAAGAATTTTTTACCCAAACATCAAGTGAGTGGAACAATTTGGGCAAACAGAACAGAAAGCGACGCCGCCGCCAGGCTAACGACACTCAAATCAAAAGCGATAATCTATGGCCCCCCGGCAGGAAAACCTTTCATAAAATACAAAACTGAACGGGCAGCGGAGGGAAAACGGAGAAAGGACGAAGAAAACGAAATAAGTAGCCGCACTTTATATTTATGAGCAACATTCGCATGCAGCTTTAATGGCCATCGAACTGGAACTGGAACTGGACAACAGGAGAGCCTCAACGACGACGACGACGATGACGATGACGCCCACAAAAAATACATTTCCTTTTTGGATTATTTAACTGCCATTGACGACGCTGAATGAATGAATGAATGAATGAGTGAACGAATGAATGGCGGGCTGACAGGACGAAGCAGCCGAAAGGAGCAAAGCAAATAGAAATAAAAGTTGGGGAGTTAAGAGAAAGGCGCACAAGAAGAGCCTGGCCTGCGGGGGCCACGAAAACCGAGAAAAATGCAAGAATTTTCCATCCAACCAAAGGAAAAACTACCTGAGGGGGTGGTGCTATGTGACTGCTGACTGGTTATTTATTTGCTCGTTTATTTTCAGCACTTTTTCGGCGCATTTATTAGAAGTTGTTCTGCCTGCCTTTGGGCCACCAACAAAAAAAAAAAGAAAAAGGGGTGGAAGCAGAGCAAGAAGCGGCTTGAAAGGCAAGGAGTAGATACTCCTTCCTCCGTTCGAATCGAAAATCATTTGTAAATCAAATTGAAAACTCTCTCTCTCTATCTGCCAAAGGAGATAGCTATGCCTGGCTGGTGGTTGGTAAATTTGTCAAAACCAGCCAGCATCATTCGTCATGATGACGATGATGATGCCCCATGCCCCATGCCCGACGCCGATTCAATCGCTCGGCAAGGAGGGGGCCAGGACCAGAGATTATATTTGAACAGCAGCGAACTTTTGAACCCCGAAGGCAGGGCAAAAAACGCCAGGAAATGAGTCGGAGCCAGATAATGCTGATTAAGTCGATGGCACACAGGCGGTGGCAGTTTCGACTTGTCAACTCGAATTCACGAAAATTCTTAATTGTTCGTTATTAATGATGCTGCGCGCCGATACTGCGACTCTTCTCTGACTTTCAAATTGAAAATGACCAGGGAGCGAGCGAGCTCCATCCTGACTTTGATGAATGTCCGAGTGTGAAAAACCACAGAGCGGGCTAATTGATTGCCCAAAGACTTGACTGGGATTTCCATCCAGTTGCTATCTTTCGCCGGCCATAGGACACAAATCAAAACGAGGGCGAGGCCAATTAATGCCAGAAACATAGCAGTTAAGGGAATGGAAATCTTCATCTACAGGGAATGAGAAGCGCGGAGAAAGGCTCTGCAGGATCTGAGGGAAGAAGAGTGAGAATCGCAGAGCAAGGGCCTTTAGCTACTAAGAATAGCGGAGAGAGATTCATAAGGTCCCACTACCTTGAGAATCGGGGAGAAAGACCTAAGCTCATCGTAATTGCGGAGAAAGGCCCTTTAGCTCATGGTAACGAGAATCGCAGAGATAAGTCTTTAATTTCTGGTAATAAGAATCGCAGAGAATAAGAATTGTAGAGAAAGACTTCTTAGAAATGAGAATCGCAAAGAACGTTCCTTTAACCACAGGTACAAGAATGACAGAGAATTATAAGAATCGAAAAATAAGCTCTAAAGGATAGAGTCCTTTCACCAAAGGAGCACATGAAAACCCCCCTTTCAGCTATGCAGAACGGAAAGGAAAGAAAAGAGGCCAAGAAAACTCGAAGCAAACAACAGTGAGTGCCATAAATAAATTGCTGCTTCAGCAATTTTCAATAAATGACAGAAGGCGCTTCTTATGCCTGCCTCCTGCAATTTTCCACGACTATTCCTCCTCCTGTCAAACTGAGGAACTCCACTTGACAATCAATAAGTTGAAAGGAAATGGTAGCGCAGAGAGGAGCGAGTTAATAGAGGTAGTTCTTGGAAGTGTAAAAACACTTGAATTCCATTTGCCTCTCCTCCTGATGGACGCACATAAATTTTCGATTATGCGCACCATTACACACGAATTGAGGAATTCATCAAAGTGGATTTTTCGGTGAAGCAAATTTTGCTTGGCCAGCAGCAATGTTTCGATTTGATAATGGATTTAGTGAATTAATATGCCGATACATTTCACTCTATCTGGGATTTTCCAGTAATCATATTTAAATTCGTTTTTGAGATATAAAACGGGATACAAAATATTAAAATTATCTTCATAAATTCGTTTACTTGAAACTTCTTTAGAGTAATGACTTGATTATTTGATTAAAAAGATTTCTCGCATTAATTTAGAACATATAAAAAACATATTCAATATAGTATTGATATTTTTTTTCTTGTAGTTTTTGTAATTACTCACCGTGGTTGTGGCCGGTGTGGTGGCCGTGTGCGGCGTGTAGGCGGCATACGCCGGCTGTGGAAGCGGCGCCGTATAGCGGTAAGCTGCCTGCTGGGCAACAGCGGCTGCGGCAGCGGCAGCTGCGGGTGCATAGCCCTGCGGGGTCCAGCTGGCGGCGCCTCGATACGGGGCACCAGCGGCCAGAGCGGCGCCAGCGGCGGCGGCTGCGGGACTGGTCATGGCCGGGGGACGCTGAGGGAGGGCGCCCTTGAGTGCGACGGCTGAGGCGGTTAGCGGGGCGCCGGGGAAGGCGCTGCGCGGTGTTGGTGGTGCGGCGGCGGCGCTAGACGAGCTCCCCTAGAAAAAAAATTAGAGGAAAATAATTCAATGTTAAAGTGCTTTTCGAAAAATAAAATAAAAAAATAAAATTCCAGAATATTTTTAGCGAAACTATCGAAAAAATGATAATAGGTAATGATAACAAAATTTTTATCGAAGCATAACATGTTATGTTTACTGAAATTTGAAAAAGAATAATAGAAATCGATATTGAAATTATCGAAATTATAGAAACAATGACATTAGAATATAATATCTAAATTTTTATCGAACAAGTTATCTATTGGTGATCGATAAAGAATATTTTTGTAAGTATATTACTTGAGTAATTCACTGAATAAATCGTTAAAATGAACAGTTATCGATATACACAAAACGATTAATATAATTATTATAACGATAAAATTTGAAGTATTTAATTTAATATCTGAAGGTAAGCCTAGAAATACATGCAAATAATATTTTCTGTTAAATATTCACGTCTTTATTTATTAAATTTCAATGTAAAATTTATTTCTAAATCATCAAATATTAAGCTAAATATTTTATAGTTAAAACTATCGAATTTCATGCTTACCTAACCATCTTTAAATATATTCAAAGAAAATATCGAAATTTGACAATATGGTATCGAGGCATTCAGGTGTTTTTCCACTGTGCGGTTTTAGTTTCGGCATAAATAATCTGGTTTGGCGCTGTGTTTTTTTTTTTTGCTTTGCCGTAAATAAAAACCGCAGAGCGGCAGCTGCGGCTCCGCTGTAAAGCTTTTGTTTACCGCCAGAAAAACCGCCATGACATCCGTTCTAATGCACACATGGTACGGAATTCATATGAATCATGGGACAGGGAGATTTTGTTTTATTGAGTGCCAGTTGCGCATTCAAAGCAAAACGATAACACATAAGAGTGCGAATTGTATATAACGTGGTTTATGGAATTTTATATCCTATAAAGATGTTTTGTAAACATATATTTTCTCAGAATCAGAAACATATTAAGTGAAGTTCTAAGGAAAATATGAGAAGCTTTCCTTATAAACGTAGACACAGAAATAATCGACCATGTACACTCAAGTTTCGGTAGTTGCCAGGAATCCCCATCA
Organism: Drosophila watanabei; assembly: GCA_008042575.1. Lineage (NCBI taxonomy): Eukaryota > Metazoa > Arthropoda > Insecta > Diptera > Drosophilidae > Drosophila > Drosophila watanabei. The sequence continues at coordinate 8,347 of VNJS01008209.1, forward strand.
GTTGAATTTCATGGCGTTACTCATCTTGTTATTAAATGTCTCTTTATTTTAAGTAACTACTTATATAAATAAAACATTTTATAATTCTACAACATGTTCTTTATGATTCAGAGATGAACTTTTCAAATAAAGTCATTAAAATTGTATTATAATGATTTATTTACAGACAGGAAATTCCCAAATCAAAACCTTTGGGTTTCTCTTAATGGAAATAACGGGGTATCTTCGTAGAAACATGTCTGCTATAAATAATTTCGCCCAACTCCCAATTCAATGCGAGAATGGTGGGCGGTGGGCGGTGGGTTGCAAAATGGGGGCGTGGACAGATGCAACAGTCGCTTGGTGTCCTTGCTGCCTGGTCGCTTCCTGTGTGTATATGTGTATATGCTCCAGTTTTGCATTGCAAATGCATTTGTTGCTTTGGGCCATTTTTTTGTTGTTGTTGTTTCTTGATTTTTTTTTTCCTCCCTGTTTTTTATGAGCGCACTCGTTCTTTGGGGTCACTTGGCATAAACACAAATAAACCCGCCTCTGCGGCGGTGTGACACTCGCTCGCCTATATACATATATAGAAAATTTATATTCCAGCAAAAGTATACAAGGTGAAAAATTTGATGTTTTTTTGGAATTTCCGTGAAATCTTTCATGGGCTTCCAAACGACAAACAAAACAAAAAAGAATAAAAAACAAAAGAGAAAAGAGTAGAGAGTAGAGAGGCCAAAAACAAACGCAGCAGAAACCGGAAACAACAGAGAGCCGCCATTTTTATTTTCGTCCTGATTGAGGTAGGAAGGAACGAAGCACTCGTGTGTGTGTCCTGGTTTCTAAAAGGATTCCAGCTGGATTCAGAGCTCGGCGGTACGTCTGCCTTTGGCTTGCGTGCTGTCGTTGATTTTCCAATTGCAAAATATGGCAAATATTTGATTTTCAGTTTGTTTTTTGCCCCATTTTATTTGATTTTTTTTTTTCGCCCGTAACCCATCGCCACACCACACTACACACACATTTCTTCTTTTTTTTCCATTCGTTTTTCTAGGTGGCTTCACGTTTTCAGTTAATTTTCGTGGGCACGCAATTCGAATGCGGTTTGCTTTTTGTCGGCAGCTGGCTGGCGCTGGGGGTGCCTCTGTAATTTGGCAGTTAAATGGCAGAGAACGAGTAATAATGGTTTGCCATTCGAATTGGAGTGGAGGACGACGAAGGACGGATGTGTGTGTGTGCCGTGCCTGTTCCTACTCCTGCTCCTGCCTTGGAAAGTGTAGTAAAAAATTTAAGAACGGGTTTTTTTTTTGGCGAAAATATGCATGGAAAAATCATGAAAGGTGTGCCTGTATTTTGACATCAGGGCGGGAATGACAGATTGGTTTGTTTTTTCTGTAAATGTAATTCATAGTTTTCAGAAATGAATAATATTATATTTATTATTTTCAAGCTTATCCTATATTGTGTATCTTCAGTTTTCTTTAACAAATGTGTTGTAAAAGAATTATTTGCATTAAGTTCAACGACTTGAAAACAGATTCTAAAGTTGTGAAACCTTAAGAAAACAAGATACCTGAACTTAGCAATAAATAATGACTCTATAAATATATTAAAATAAAACTCAGATATGTTATTTACTCGTTCCAGTAAAAATATCTCTTAATCTTTACTTTAAAGCTATAAAATTTTATATATAAGCTTATATAAAATAACATTACTTTATTCACAAAAGAAGTCTTAAGTGGCACATGTTTTTATTAAAAATCAATTGGGTTATCAAAGTACTTCCTGTATTTCTTTCGTGGCCAATTTTCACCACTTCAAACCCCAAAAAGTATGCTGCGAAAATGTTGAACATATTGCAAAACGATTGAAGCATAGATTCTCCTTAAAAAAGTTGACTTCCAAATCCATTTCACAAAACATTCCCCCCATTTAGAGCGAGAATCTTCGCTCTCGCACATGACAGGCAGAGGAAAATGGGCAGGAGATGGGGATGGAACCACCCTTAAAGCCACCCAGCCATCAATTGCCTTCGGTGGGGTCATAAAATGGAATGGCCAAACATTTTAAGCGCACAAATGCTATAAATTTAAGCCGCTAAATTAGACACGTTTGGCACATTCGAGCCGAGGCACATACACCTCAGGAAAACCTGCCAAGCGCCACCCAAACCTCACCAAAGTCTCCACCAAAAATAATCATAAAGGTAATTATTTTATCGTTCGTTCAAATTCGCTTAATTTTAACGTTGACTCCAACGAAAAATTCCACCAAATATCGGTACATATATATAATCTTATATGTATAAAATAGCGTAGCAAAAAAACGGAAAGCTAATGGAAAATAGGGAAAAGCCTGCCTAGGTGGCTGCTGCCCTACATCCTTCATGACCCTCCTTCAGCCTTAATGGGCAGCTGTGGCTGTTTTTGGCGAGAAAAACTGAACAAGGAGCGGGAATAGGAACGAGGACGTGATTAATTACCAAATTGGGAGCCATTATCGCGTGCACTTCGAGGGTGTTTGTAAAGTTTGCCCAGCTCACGCACAGACACACACGTGCACAGAGAGAAATATTGTGAGAAATATAATATAAACATAAAAGAAATAATAATTTTAGTTATACTATTATTTAAATATTAAGAAAATTATATATGATCTTAACATACTCTTTTTAATAAACTTTAAAACTACCTTAAATAATTATTTTCAGTGCATTGACACCTCCCCAAGCTTGGAATTTCGTGCTGTGTCTTTTCAACATTTTTGTTGACGCTTTTGTTCTATTCTATTACCCCGAAAAATGCTCCCCCCATCCCCATGCCCGTCCGAACACCAGTTCTCTTAATTTTTATGCAAAAAACGTTTCGTTTTTGGTCCTTCCAGCCGTTATCCGGCTCCGATAGTCCTTCCTGCGGGGCAAAATCAAGCGCAAAATATTAATGATAATAATTTATTACCAACTGACAGGTGGAGAGACACGCCGAGGAGTTGGGTATTCGAGTTTTTCGAGGTGCTATGACGCCCATTTTATTTTTTTATTTTTTGTATTTTCTGTGAGGGTTGGATGGAGCGCTTCCTCTGATAAACGCTTTGTGATTAGCGGTCCTTGTTGCTGTTGTAGCTTCGTGGCTACGCGAACGGAGCGCCTTTGTCATTTTTATTGTCATTTTTTTTGGGAAAATTTATGCGCAAATTCGATTTTGCTGCGGGCGAATGGAAATACGTGAGCGGGTATAATATTATATAGCAGGCCAAAAATTGGGGATGAGTTTTAGTCCTAGACTTCCCCTTTGAACACTTTAAGAATGACATCAAATTTAAATTGGATTAAATTTGACTTATTTATTAAGGTAATTAAATTTGTGAGAGAAAATTTAAACCTCAGGCATTTTGTAAATTAAATTGTTAAATTGTTGTAATTGTTTAACTTTAATTTATTTATAAACAAGTTAAAGAACAGCTAGAACATGAGATATTTCTTTAATTTCTTCACTGCAAATCTCACTGACGTCATTTTCAAATTACTTAATGCAAAAACTAGTTGAAAAAAACAGATGGAAAAAGTCTAAAAGAAAAACAGAAAGATGAAAAACTGCAACAACAAAAACCGAGACTCAACAGACGACTCACTTGCCTCACAGGCAAAAAAAAAGCCCCAAAACAACGAAGGTGGAAAAGCAGCATGCAGCGAAAAAATATTTTTGCATTTTCCTCAAGAAATTTTTCCACACACATACACTTACTGCGCACACACCCACGACTGTCTCTTTGTATAATTCATATTTTCCAACCACTTATTGTTTAAACTAAATAAAGCAAAAACTTTTTCCATAATTAAAACCGACGCCAGCCGGGGGAGGAGACCCAACGGCAGCAACAACAAAAACAGTGTCTCGGGGGAGGGTTTTCAAGGGATGATGAAGTGGGGGGGTTTTCGGCGGGTGTTGGGAAATAGGCGCAAGAGCAGAAAACAAAAGGATTTTCCTTCAGCTTTCAGGCGCAAAATTTTCGCTTATTTTTTCCGGACTTTTGCCTATTTTAATTCTATGCGGTAAATTAAATTTTCGTATTGTCCTGTGTCCATTCCAACCCCACCTCCCTCTGGCATTCCACTTTTGTACCCCTTTTATTCCTCACCCTTTTCTTTCTCATCTCCTTGTTTTTCTGCATAAAAATTCACGAGTGAAAGCGCTTAAGGGATGAGGCGGGTGGGGGAGGGGGTAAGGGTAGGGGCTAAAAATAGGCACCGCCAGAAGAAAAGCTGCAGCTAAAAATGAAAATGAGGCGCACGGCGAAAATGCTTTCATGTGTATGAGTATGAGTGTGCATTGCATATGATATGCAACTTTTCCTGCCTATTTTGCATATTTTTCTATGGATCCCTAAAGCCGCCCCCGCCCGCCTCCTTTTCCCCTCTCTCAAGTGAAAAAGGGAAAGCTACCGACGGTTTTTTTTCCTTCGAAATTATTTTATTTTCACGTTTTTTTTTTATTCCCTTGTCTCTGCTGGTGGGGATGGGTATGAATATGCATGGCTTGCAAATGAAACAAAAAATTTGTTTGTTGGCACAACGAGTGCAGAAGTCCTTCCCATTTGTTGCTTAAAATTGTATGCAAACATTTGGCAAATTGAAATCTGCTTTTTGGTAGATTTAAAAAAACTTTTTTGCTTAGACATTGGGGTTTTTTTTTGTTGGTATTAGGAAGGTATTGTGTTTTTTTTAATATGATTGGAAGAATTGTTAATGGTTATTTTTCACAGCATTGCAGCAATTCCAGAATATAGATCACCATTTTTGTGGACTCTTTGAAGTCAAATTTCATTGGTTTGAGTATAAAAAGTTTTACGGGTCGCTAAAAACTGTTATACGGGTTGGGTTTTTTTTTTGGAAAAGGCTCTATTACAAGTCTTCTTTTTTCTCCCTGATGTAAAATTTCAGCAGCATTGATTTTATAAAATTTAACGGACTGCTTTGAGCTGTTATACTGTTATATTGCTGTGTTTCTACTTCCTCCTGTCTAATGCCTGACTAAAGTGACATTGAATATGCAATATTCACGGATAGCTGAGAACTGTTATACTGTTATACCACTCTGTCTTACTAGGGAAAATGCTTCAGTCCTCTTTTTTTCTATTTACACTACAACCAGCTGACGAAGCTTAACTTTTCGAAACATTTATAAAAGGATTGTCCCAAAAAAACTGTTATACGGTTAAACTGTTATACCACACTGTTTTACTAGGGAAAATGCTTCAGTTTTCTTTTACTTCTACAATATAACCAGCTGACTTAGCTAAACTTATTGAAACATTTATAACAGGATTATCCTTACAAAATCGTTTATAAATAGAATTATCCTACAAGGCAGCAACAAATCAATGGCATAATTCATTGTGCAAATGGGCCCATAAAGAAGGTATCTCCGGCTCAACTAAAACGTCTATAAAACAAGCGAATCAAAATGTCTACGATTGCCATTATGCAAAATGATAAAACCGAAACACAGGACTCTCCCAGCGGATTGAGATTACCATTGGGATGGATGGCTGACTGCCTGGATGGATGATGACCAAGGGGGAGGCAATCCATCTTGGGGCGTTTATTTTATGAGCACGTGGCAAGTGAGGCATAAAAGTGGATGAGGGAACAGGTAGGTAGGCAGGCAGGGTATCCGGATGCCCGAAAAACCCACCCATGGATCCGCCAGCGAAGCGTGCAAGTTTTATGTTAACATCATAAACGATAATATATTACATTGCTCGACAACATTAGGCAGAGATCCCTTTCGAAATGGTGAAGGAAAATCTCATGCGGTGAAGGAAAAACCAAGAGAGAGAAAGAATAAGAATATATATGTATAAGCCCAACAGGATATTTCGCCTGCCCCCCTTCTGTGCAATAATCAATTTAAAATTTTCCACGCCTTTCACGTTTGCCAACAAATTTTCATTAAATGTAACAGCCAACAACGCAGAAAAAGTCTAAGCAGCGGGAAAATCCAATAAAATGAACGAGTTGAAATGTCGTTGCCGTTGCAAAGGGTGCAAAGGGGGTACAAAGGGGCTCCGTGGAAATTGGGTGGAAAGGCTTAGCTGCCACTGATTTGAAGACATTTTTCTTGTGCTTATTTTTTTTTGTTATGGTTGTTGTTTTTTTCGGGTCAGAACAATACACACAACAAAAACAATTGCAGGCGACAGCGACAAAAGAAACGAAACAACATAAAAAATGACATTTACGACAAAATTACGTTTCCAGCCAGTCAAAAACGATGGGGCCGAAAAACTCGGGGCGCGGTTAGGTGAGGAAAATTCGTATAAGCCTTTAACGCCGTTTTGGGGAGGGAGTTGGGGGGTACCACCAGCAGTAAAGAAACAACAACAACAAGAAAAATCGATGGGGAAAATGAAAAAACTTTCGCACTAAGTGATTTCTTTTTTGGCGGGGAAAAGAAAACTTAGGAAACAGATGTTTTCCGGGGTTATTTATGCTTACATTTTATTTGTATCGTGGCGTATATCCCAGATGTTGGTATAGTCCTGTCACTACACTGCACTAAATGGGGTTTAATTGAATTATTTTTAGAATTTAATGGAATGTAATGATACAATTTTTATAAAAACCAAAACGAAGGGTATAATTTTTTATATTAAAGAAATCCAAAGTATGAAATGCGCTTATTATCTCTGGCTTTGTAAAATCAAAGGTGGTTTAAAAACCTTTAAAAATAATTGCTAAAATATTTAAAAACGTAAAATATAACAAACTCATACTAAATTGGGTACCCAACATATATCACTGCATACTTTTAGACACATTTAAAAAAGTTTTGAAACCTAAAGTCAATGCTGAAGGAACCTAGAATAAGTTTTTTAACTTGAATCGCAATTCGTTGTTTCAAGATCTTATAAAAGTTTGCGATTTTTTGATTCAAATGGAAATTCCAAATGGATATTCAAAAAAAAAAAACCCAATTAAAAATGTAGTAACATTGAAGAAATTAAAAATGTAGTAACATTTTTAATTACTTTAATTTATATTTTGAATCCAACAAATTTTTATAACCATATAAATTTGTGTAATGTTTTTGCATAAATCAATTCCTAATTCTAATTTCGTTTTGGAATATTGTTCAATTTAAACAAAATAAATTTTCTCCCATCAAAAATTCCCCTGCTTCTGACCAAATGTAATTTCGTAATTTAACCTTTTCGCTGCCCAATGGGGAATTTCGACAATACAAAAAAAAATTTTCAAATATTCACGTACCGAAAAGCCCGCGTTTGCTCTCTCTCTTCCTCTCGCTGTGAATTTTCCTGAACGTCCTGCAAATGTTATTTATTTTAGGCCCAGACATAAAATTACATTTCACTTGCAGTTGTAGTTTTTCCGGCCAGTGACTGGACCTGGGCCAAACTTTTGTTAATAAATTCAAATGCAACTGGCGGCGCCGGCGGAGACGGCGGAGGGAGAAGGAATAGCGGCAAACTTATGCTGGGGCCAGGCACGACTCATTTAAGCCATCATTTAAGCCCCCTTTCAGCGGTCACGTAAGCATCATAAATTCCACTCTTCCGCCCTCCGCGAAAACTTTATCCCCCTTCCCCGCGCTCTCGAAATTGCAATTTTAGTTTTAATGAAAATTTTTAACGCTCTCTAACGGCTTGTGCTGGGTTTTCGTTTTCTCTCCTGCTGCTGCTGCTGCTGTCGTTGCATTTATATTTAGTGAGTACTTTTATTGAATTTTTAATGCGCACGCGGCACATTACAGGGCCAAACAACAGGCAATAAAATTTTATACCTCGCAAAAAACAATTAAAAGCGAAACAAATTATGAAGTAAATTTATCAGCAGAGCAGAGCAGCCGAAAAAAAAACCAATTAAAGTTTTCACCATTTTGGGAATTAAAAACCAAACAACAATAACGCCGACGACCATATAAAATTAATTATTCCTTATTTCATTTGTCTTCGCCGCCGAGGGGCTTTTGTTTCGTCTTTGCCTTACATTATTGTTTTCCTTCCTTTACTTATTTTTTTTTCTTCTTTTTTTTTGTGGTTTGGAAATGAAAATCTTTAAGCGGCTTTATGGTAACAAGGATCCTGTCGCTCGGGTAATCCTCCTTTGCTGCCCGGCCAATAAATCTTCGCTTTCCATACACTTCCATACACGCCAAAGTGGAAAGCCCAGCTGCGGATTTTCCTCTCTTCCTCTCTTTGCTTTTCTATTTTTATTTATTTTTATTGTTACTTTTTTTGTTGGTCTTTTGTCTAGCGGTTTTCCGTCTCTGTCATACGGAGCTCAACGCTCAAACCGCAGACAGGAGAGAGGGAGGTAGGGATGGAGGGAGGTTGGGAGGAAAACCGTTGGCCAGAAGCTTAGATAGCCGCCCCTCTCGAGTGGCTAATACAAAACGCAAAATTTAATTATATTTTTCGCTTTTGCCTTTGCATTTGGAGTGGCTTTCGCGGCTGGCAAACGAAACTGCAATAATATTTTCTCAAGTGTGTGAAAAACAACAGAGAGTTCTGTGGAAATTATATAATTTAGGATGTGTAATTGCCGGCAGAAGCTGTCAGTGGTTTCCTTGGAAATTCCATAAATATCAAATTGTTCGCTCGGGTGAACTTTAACCATAAAGTTTATAAAATCAAAAGGATTTCTAATAAATCATGTTTTAAATTGAATTTATTAATACAAACTTTAAGAAATAATGGAGTATTTTTAAAAGCCCTCACAAAAGTGTCTAAAAGTATGCAATGATTTTGAATACATATTTTTTTAAACATTACTTAAATATTTGTTTACTATTCTGTTACTGTAATTAGTTAGTAACACTACAGTATATACTAATACTTTTTTTAAGGCACCAAATTCAGCGTAAATTTGTTTATTTTTTTACAATTTAAAATTTTGTAGCATAATTTTTTGAACCTTTTTTAAGAGTTGAAGAGCACCCAAGTTCTTTTTATAAAGAAGTATCTTATTTAAATTTTGTTTTAAAAAGTATTATAAAATTAAAGGATTAAAGGTTAGACCATTTATAAAATTTCTATCTAAAATTCAATAGATAATTTTTCATCGTTTCTTTAAAAAATTCTACTTGATATTATTTCTTCAAACTCCTTTCTCTGCAATTGTAGACTTAAGGAGCCTAATTTAGTGTATCCCTTGCAGCATTGGTTTTTTTATTTTCCTTATTTTTTTATTTAGAATTCCAACCACGTTTGGCGGATGTAATTTCATTTGGCCAAAATAAAAACCAGCTAGCAGAGAGAGAACAAGCACAGAGCCAAGGCAAACACAAATGGTTTCCGCTTAATGTAAACAAATCGATGATGACAAACAGATGGGGACCCCGTTGCCATTGTAGCTGCCATTCCCCTCATTAAATCGGATATGACTTCGATTATGATACGCACCAAAGACTATACAAGAATCGCATTTCAAAGGAGCAAGAGTTCCGTGAAGATTGTCCACTTTTTGGTTTGGTTTTGTTTTTTGCTCTCACCGAACCCTTGTTCTGGTTGTGATATTTCCCCGAACGAAAATCTGTTTTCATCTATTCAAGTTTTTCCTGCTCTCTGTTTCGGGTGACGGCATCGTTAGCGTGTAATTAAAGGAAATGCGAGGGAAGAAGAGAGAAAGAGCAAAGGAAAAGCCGCAAGCTCGCTACTTGACCGCAGAAGTCTGCAATTGAATCGCAACTCTTTTCGTAAGAATTTTCCAGCTGGCTTTTCGCTCCAGCTCTTTCGCAGGCTTTTCTGAAGAATTTTCCTTGCCTCTCTCTATGTTGTTTTAATTAAAAATAATCGAGTTTCTAGTCGTAGCCGTCGTCTTTCCTTTCCTTTTTTGTTTAGACTTTGTGCAAATTGCAACAAAATGAGTTGACAAAAACTTTTTCGCAAGGCCAAAAAGTGTTTGCCATTTTGTAACATGTCTGCACCACCAGTACGAGTATCTCCGTTGTGTGTTGGTGAATGTTGGAGAGTGTGTTGGTGAATGTTGGAGAGTGTGAACAAAATGAAAATGTCATTGCACATAAAGGCAGGATGGAGCGTACGTGACTCGCATTGCCGGAAATTAAGTGGTGTCCCAACACGTCCAAAGCGCACGAAGACGGAAAAAGCCACAGACAGCCGGGGCTGTTCGCTCCAGCTCCAGCTCAAAGTGGGTTAAGGGGGCTTCATTGGGGTTAAAGGGGGGGCTCTGAGATGCGGCCAGCGGAACACTGTTGAGGTGTGGCATCGGGTGTGTGTGTGATGGTTGTGCATCCCATCGCAGGATGACAATCAAAGCCGCACAATGTCGCTTGTTTGTCAATAACAATGAACATTTTTTGTTTGCTGGGAATTACTGTGGCGAACACAATTGGAAATTTCTTCGATGGGGTCGCAAAAAAAAAAAAAACATATTGAGGGTGCACTTTTATAGGGGTAACTTTAGGGGTAAAATGTAGGTAGAAATCGAACAAAATCCAATATGTTTTTTCTGTTTAATTTACCTAAATTATTAAATAAATTATAAAATCTATTATTAAAATTCTTTGAGTCTAAAATATTTGAAAAGATTTTAAATAGAAGACAATTGCAGCAGATTTTTTAGTAAACTTCCGTCAGAATTTCCCTAACGAATTTAGACTTGGAAATTTTTAGTTCACAATAAGCCAAGACTTGGAATATTTAATTTTTAAGTTCACTTAAACATGTTAAACATTTTCTCCAATATATTTTTAGGGAACGTCACCAATTTAATGCTTTAAAAAAAGTAGAAAAAAATGTTCCCTTAAATATAAATCCAAAAATAAATCACTCGAATCTAAAACCTGGCTGTCAAACTCAGCAAAGTGTTTAGCACTCATTTTGGAAATGTAAACCAAAGTCGCTGTCTTTCTCTGTTTTTCGCACTCGAAATTTTAGCAGCTACACCGCTCGCACTCATGCGGTTTCATCTGCTTTTGTTGTGAGCTGTCATGTCGCCGGCGGTTGACATGTTGCCGCCACGCCCTCGTCAGGAACAAACTTTTTTATCACATTTTTTTTTTGTACACAGAAAAAAATAGGAAATTTTAAATGATTCATTTTATCAATGTAAAATGTGAAAAGGGTGATGAAAATAAGAAGAAAGAAAAATGTTTTTAATGTTATGTCCCGAATATAAGTTTTAAAGGAACATATAAAATATATTTTTCATCAATTTAATTTAATTTTTAATAACGTATTGCAATTATTATATCACTTCCTGATTTTTCACGAAAAATAATAATGTTTTTTATTTTAAATGTATATTTTTCATATATAATTAATTCTTAGATAGATCACTTCCTGATTTTTTAAGAAAAATAATAATGTTTTTTATTTTTAATGTATATTTTTTATAAATTATTAAGCCTTAGATAGTATTTATTTTCATTGGCATTAAGCAAATACCTCACATGGAAAGATGTTTTTAAAAAATAATGTGACCTTATAATTACCAATTTAATCCTTTTAACTTTATTTTCTTGCCGTGCACTTTTAATTTTTTCTGCTTTTTGAATTTGCGCTGGCAATTAGCAAATAACTCACATAATGTCCGCGAATCGGGGCGACCAAGTCCTGGCCGTGATAGCTCCACGAGAAGGGGGACTGGGACTGTGGTGGGTGGTTCAAGTGGGTGGTGTTGGGATGATACTCATGGTGATGGCGCTGTCCAAACTGATTGTGATTGCGTTGGCGTTGCCGTTGATAGTGGTGTGGGTGCTGCTGCTGCTGATTGTTGGTTGCCATTCCAGCATTCGACCCATCTCCAGATCCAGAGCCATGCCCATGGCCAATGTCATTCCCTGGGCCAAAACCAACCCCCGACAAATCGGTCGTCAGGCCATGCAAATTGAAATGCCATCGCAGCAATGACAAACGATGCAGCCGCTCATGAATGTCGCTGAAGTC
>VNJS01008214.1:0-17630 GCA_008042575.1 Drosophila watanabei
AATTTATTTACCCAATAATAAACCCATCAAACCCCCCTTTGGCACACCCCTGACCTCGCCACTCCTTTTTCGGGGCCTAAATGAGCGTTGAGTCCTGCGTATTTGTTATTACATGTCTGCGGTCCTTACACAATGGCTCGTAATTTAAGCTCCAGACGAGATTGCATCCGTGTTGGCAATTTAAAGCTGATAGAAAAAAAGTCAGAACTTAATAAATAACTATATAAATATTGCCATAAAGCTTAAGGGAATAAATACTAAACGTTTAATGGCATAACAATATTTAATATAATTTTTTAAAGAGTTAAATACCTTCACAATATTTAATTTAATTCAATTGATAAGTTTTTCATTAGTTATGTAAATATTTTGCTTTTCTTTAAAGGACCTTGTTATTATAATAATATCATTATTATTTAATTACATTATTTATATCGAAGAAGACCCTCTAAACCCATTAAAGGCATACATTTTCCGTAAAGTACACTCAAAAGACACCCTGTTTCACATTGATTTTGATTCTTTATTTAGATATTATGTACTTTTGTTTATATAAAATGTCCTTATTATATTAATGCTATTAATATTTAATTACATGATTTATATCGGAAATGACTGTATAAACCGATCAAAAGCTTGCATTTTCTTTAAATCCCATTTAAAAGCCACCCTTTCAGTTATGAATGTAAGTATTGTGCATTTTATTAAATAAAATAAAATAAAATGATTAATATTATTTTGATTCAAATAATATATACCCAACATTACTCTATAAAACCATCAAGACCTTATATTTTCCTTAACGCCCATTTAAAAGCCACCCTGTTTCACAATCAGACTCCGATTGAGCAGGTTTTAATTACTGTATCTCATATTCACTGTACTTCCCCCCTTGCTCCGCATTACCATTACCAATCGCAATCATTCCCTGTAATCCACATGCCTCGGTGGACTCATCCCATAACCGGAATCCGGGCGATTAATCAGTTTACGGTTTAAAAAGCTTCATCAGTGAACACGGCGCCCGCTGCTTTTGAGCTTTGCAACGCCTTTTAATTCAATTAAGCCCGGCTTTTTGCCACGCCCCTCTCTGTCCCTCACTCTGAATGAAGGTTGGCAATAGGCAATTACCAGTAATCGAATTTGGGGCGAAGCGAAATCCGTTTGAAACAATAAATTTGTCACTCGCTGGCGAGGGTTGTTTGGAAAAGCCCGAAGGGGAAAACCCTCCAAAAGAAAAGCGGTCTGCGACGGCGGAAAATGCAAAATGCAAATTGAGCGTTTCGCGTTGGGACATTAAACTTAGTCGCGGCTTAGGCGGGCTTAAGCCAAAGCTCAACTTTCACTTAACCGCAGAGTGCCAAAAGGGCCGAGAACGCACCCCGGTTCGCATTAATGCCTAATTAAATGCAAGTCTCTCCAAAGAGGGTGGAAATTGCCGGGAATTCATTTGCATTTTACAGCAGATCTGGACACTCCGTCCCGACAATGACAAGCGGATGTATTTCATCTCAGGACGCGCAGGACACGCGCAGGCTCCCGTTGCCTTTATCCCGTGTAAATATTTCATGGCTGCTGGAAAACAATTCGTGCCTCGTCTCTCAGCTGTTGCACTCACTGAATAAATTATCAGCTGTCATTAAGGCTTCTCCGGTGCAGCTCCTCCGCCTTCATTTGTCACGCGACTGCGTTTGACAATTAAAAATTGTCCAACTCGACGCGGATTGTCCGGCAAACTGCAGCTGAACTCCTGGAGTGTTGAATGCAAATGGAGTCGCCCGGCAAAAGTTTTCCAAAATAAAGTCCTGGACGAGCTGTCTTTGAAGTAAATCAGTTCGTTCTGGAGGCACCTGGACCTTAAGAAGTCGAGAAAAAGTACATTTAAGTTAAAGAAATAAATAGTTGGTTGAGGAATCTCTAAATTTTATTCAATTACTTTAACATTAAGACCTCTGATTGAGAGCAGAGTTTCTATTAAAACTATTCAAGCTCCCGAATTACGAAGCTATTAAGGGTCTCCTCATAATCACCATCCAGTTCCGGTGGTTCTATCTCTGCCACCGGAGCCTGTGGTACTTCCATTCCCTTTTGAGAATCCTGCGGCTGATGGCCTTGATGCAGGATACGAACATACTTGAGAGCATAGTGCAGATCCGACATGGGCAGCTCGTGTTCCTGAATCAAGGACATGGCTTCGTTTGCCTCCTCCTCCGTATAAACCTAAGAGTCCTTATTACAATTTGTTTATTCATAAACACAAGTCAAACCTCTTCATCTTCCTCTGATGCCATTTTACTGTCAGTGCTGTTTTTAACTTAAGCTTTGCAAATATTTATTTAAATTTATTTTGGACTTCTTTGCTTTAATTTATAATTTATTTTTCTTCTACATACGAAATGTGCTTGCTGTGAGCTAGTTTCACTGGCCTACTAAGCACTGAAAAGGCTAGAAATTTCAAAAATGATTTCTGGCTTGCAAACAGAGCCCAGCATGCGGTCAATACTATACCCATCAACACTTTGGCCTGGCTTTTAAAATGGTCAGGGGCCAAAGGCTGGTCAGGATTTGGGAACAGGACGAGGACGAGCCGGAACAGGAACGGGTCAAACCGAGCCAGGCCAAGCCAAGAGCCTGGTCCAGAGCCCCACCAAACCAAAGTGAACCCACCGCATTTTGCATTTGCAGTTTACTCGGTTAACCGCCTTTATAGCGGATTTAACACATTTCAGCCTCAGTAAAGTGACAACAGAACTGTGGAATAAAACGAAAAAAAAAAGATTTTCAGATATTCACCGAGATTATTTAAGATTGGAAATAAATACAGGGATATAACTACAAGTATTAATGGAGTCTAGTATTTACTGTGAATACTTAAATATGATGCTCTAAATATAATATTCTTTTTAAAGGAGTTTTAAAACGTATTACGGGTTAAAATAGTCATACAAAATCGATCAATTTTGAAAGTTTTTAGACATATTCTTTTCCTAAAGAACGGGCTTCTTGCTAGTGTTTTTAGTGTTCTAGTGTTTTTAAGCTTGATACAAATTAATATTAAGCTTGATACCTATTTATTCACATTTTGATTAATATTTTAAATCGATTTTAGAACAACACAAATTTTTCTGATATTTTCTCGATATTTTTTATAAATATTCCTTGCTTTCGTTCCACTGTTCCTAGTTGCACTGTTGGTAGCAAAAGTGAAAACTAGTTCAGTTGCCCGAAACATGCCAAAATGTTTGAATCGAACAATCAACGCACAGAGAGGGAATCAAGGGGCGGCTACTGGGAGTCCAGTGCTAGGGGATCGGGATTGGAATCGGGAGAGGAAGGGAGACTCATATCGTGCGGCTGCATGCATGCATTTGCCATTTCCTCGACAATCCAGACGAGACCCCAGCCAGAGCGCCGTCCCTCCCACTGGGTGTCACGCCCACTCACATGTCAATGGGGCATGCATTTCATTCAAAGTTTTTGTTGTTTTTATGCCTCAAAGAACCCAACTCGACTGACATTGTGCGAATGTTTGGCCCCGGGTCCTGGGACTGGGCTTTGGGCTGGAATTCTAGCCAGCATTCCTTTGTGATGGCCAGCGGAGCCGCTCTAACCATTATAATTTCAAGTGCAAACTTTGACACTTGAATTGTGCTTGGCCCACAATGGGTTAAATGGCGCCGAAGCGACCAAAATTCCAAATCGATCGGCGCGAACTTTAAAAAAAGAGTTCGCAGGGAAAGGGATTTTCTGAACCCTCGGCACGAGTCAAAGAGATAAAATTGGGGGCCTGATAGAAAGAAAGAAGCGCGCTAGCAAACAAAGATAAGAAAATAGAATTGCACGAGGACACAACACACAAAAGGCAAACAGAATTATGTTTAAGGTTATATGCCATGCATAAGCAAGTATGGTCGATGGACGGAGAGGAGCGGAGTTGAGCGGAGAGGAAGCGGAAACGGAAGCTCGAGTAGCAAAAAGAAAGTGTCTAACTGGCGATGCATGTGTGTGTCGGTGTGATCTCTCCCACAGGCACTTCCGACAATTGGCAAAACAAAACACTCTCACAGACACACTGAAAAATAGGCAAAGAGAGAAAGTGATAGAGGGAGAGATATACAGAGAGAGAGTAAGAGAGACATTCGAACCGCAGGCAACTTCCAAGCGTTGTCTTCGTCTTGGTTTTTGACTACACTAAGAAAAGTAAGGAAATTACTTACTACTCGTTCAGTAATTTTAGATAAAGGAATTTCTGGAACTTATTAATTAATCAATAGGTTAGACGAGATCTTGACTTGTATTGGTAATAATAAATAAAGTCAAGAATTATTTATTTACTAAAGTAATCTCAAATTATTCGCAGTGTAATTTGGCCTGCACACGCGCCAAGCGAGATAAAACATTTGTATGCGCTGATAAGAACGCATCCACTTACTTTTGGTCGCACATGACCTGAATTTTCCTCCCCTCTGCGGGGGAAAAACCAACGGAAGGAAGGGGAAGAGGGAAAGGGAGGGGGAGTACAGACAAAAAACTTGAACTTGCACACGGACCGAAAGGCAAATGAAGAAATTTAAATTTGATACCAGCCATGGCAATCAGACGATGTGAATGATGCCCACTTTGGATACCCTGCAAAGTCAGCAGCTGAAAGGGTATATTGGTTTTTAAATAAGTTAAAGTAAACGAAAAACTTATAAGAAACCTTTTAAGCAGTTAATCTAGAAGAAGTGTTTTTAAAAGTAAGGAAACTAATTCCGGGAAGGGAAATTTTGTATACTATTACAGAGGCCAAATTTGAAACAGAATTTTTTCAGCCCTTAAAATTAAAAAAAAGGGTTTTTTTTATATATTATTATATTATATTATATATTTGAGTAACACCTACCAATTTAAAAAAAAATATATATATCATATATGTCTTTTTTTTATTCCAGCAAACATGGCCAGATTAAACCGTCTTTTGATGCTTATCAAAATATATAGATTATAGGGTCAGAAATGACTCGTTCCCTGCGCTACATACTTCTAAAATTATAATACGCTGCAAAAGTATAAATTACATCCGATTTAGTTCTTAACTTATGAGTCTGTTAAATCCTATAAAATCTATATAAGATCATAGTACAAATGTTTTAAGTTATACTATTTATTTTATTAATTAATATACGGAAATCGTTCAAATATATTTTATAATTTATAGTCATATTATTTTATTAGGTAGTATTTCTTATAAAAATATAAAAAAAAACAACTGTTTCTTAAATATCAAGAACTCCCATTAAACAGGGAACGTCTCCATTCGATTCCGAACATACTCCCGCACTTTGTGGCTGACTAGCATTAACATGCGGCACCATAGAGCAGGCGGAATCCACTCCAACGCCATCGGCCACCCACTGTCTGTCTGGGCGCAGTAAAATTCCTCCTTTTTGCGCTCTCTTTTTTCTAAAGTTCCAGTTCAGTTACACGAAATTTTGAACGGAAATGCGAAAATGAAAGATTCGTATCTGGGCAAAGTCGGAACGAGATTGATGTGTGCACGATGGTATGTGCACCGAAAAAAAAGAAAGTAAAATGGAAAGTAGGAGAAGTATCGAATCGCCCGCAGCACTCGAATGTGGTTCGTCCGCTTTCCTCTTGGCCTGGTCTACTCTGTGCCCTCTCGAGTGGGTCCTCTTATGCGAAAATAGGATTTGCTTGCAAATTTCCAACTGGAGGGGTAAGTGGGAGAGATATA
Organism: Drosophila watanabei; assembly: GCA_008042575.1. Taxonomy (NCBI): domain Eukaryota; kingdom Metazoa; phylum Arthropoda; class Insecta; order Diptera; family Drosophilidae; genus Drosophila; species Drosophila watanabei. The sequence goes on from VNJS01008214.1 coordinate 5,738, forward strand.
GAAGTGATATAGGGGGGTAGGAGTTCTATAGGGTGTAGAATTGGCATAGAAATGCTGCAGAATGGTGTGGGGTCATTAGGAGGGGTCACTGCAGCAGGCTTTTGGCTCGTTTTGTTTGTTTGACACTTTCGTGGTTACTGATTGTCCATATTATGTGACAGATGGCCTCAGAAAGTGGCAGACCCAGAGGAAAAATGGGTACTATACCCTCAAGAGAAAGCTCTGCAAGGAGTCTCCTTAAGTCCCTTGTATGAATACCTAATTAAATATATACAAACATTACTTCTTAGTGCTCATTTAAGTCTTCACCTTTTACTATAAAATCATAGGTAAAATAATTTAATCTCCAAAAGCACCGACAACTTCCGGATACATTGGCCAACCAAGCGTGATTATTATCATACATCAAAGTCACAAGTTGCTCACAATTTATCATCCATCTAAGCCATAAATTGCCAGTGTTCAAGCCTGAAACCATTCACTCTTTAAGCGGCTTAGGTTCCTGTTTGCTCAATTTCCTCCCACAGCATCATCATCATCATCATCATTATCATCATCGATGGTAATTAGCCCTGTCAGCACTTGAAGAAGCGCCAGGGAATTATTCACAGCGCCCTGAGAAAGTGTCAGCTGGCCGAAGTGAAATTAATATTTCAGGCCGTGCCAAATAATAAGGCAGCACCCACCCAAAGCCATAGTATCGTTTAACACTTCATTAAAAGCCATTCCCGACAACTTGTAGACAATTAAAGACAAGTGGAACGAGGAGGAGGAGCGACACTTAACACATTTCCAATGTTCATTGACCGGCAAATGAAATAAAAATTGCAAACATCTTCAACTCAGGCAGCGAATGCTTCATTTAACAGCGACAACAACCTCTTTGCAGGCTGCTATTTGGAAGTACGAGAGCCCACTCCACACACCAAAGCAATAGACAAAGTTCCCTGGCCACAAATTACACTTTGGTTTGGCAGCATAAAATGGCGTAAAAATTGCAGCTGTTTCTGCCACTCGAATGCGAACAAAATTATTGAATGTCCTTGCCACCAGTCTGCCGATTTGGACGTTCTGAATTACATTCTGAAATAAAATTAAGAAGAAATAATTCAAGATATTGTTTCCTTGTCAAGCGAAGGAAATTAATTAAAATAGGACTAAAATTACTAACTTGAAAAAGGCTTGACCTCCAGGATCCTTAAACATTAATGTTCTTGTATAACAAAAAGATTTCTTTTTTAACGTACTACCAATACTGTAAGTTATAAAAACTCTTTCTCATAATTCGATTCCCAAAATTTGAGTTTTCCAAGCGAATACACAAGTGGGAATCACTCAAGACTCTTAGGGCTCTTTTGTGGTCCTTTTCTGGTCCTGGCTCTCTGTCTGACTCTCTGTGTATGTGCCTGTGTATTTTTTATGATTCTTGAAAATAAATAAACACTCAATACCAATGCCAAAGAGCAGACAGAGCCAACTTTCAGTCGCAGACACCAGCGATGGCGATGGCAATGGCGATGGCGATGGCGATGGGAACGGCAGACTGCCAGCATCGCGCACATTCAATAAATCTTCAGCTGTGAATAGTCACTTGAGACGGAATCGGAGGAGGAGCAGCAGCAGGAGCAGCTCCAGATCAGGACCAGGAGCAGCATCAGAAAGCCTTTCGCTTTCACTGCCAGCTGCTGAGCTCCACTCCCTCCCTTCCCCGGTAATGGCCGCAGTCATGAGCTGCTGGATAATAATAATGATGATGCTCTTGTCTGGGACGTGTCCTGCGGGGAAAGCGGGGAGGACTAGGCTGGTGTGTGTGTGAAAAAGCGCAGCCTGCACGTATGAAGAGCGGACTCAAAGCCTCTAATAGCCTCATATTTTGCACTCCAATACATAACTCAGTGGGAACGGGAAGCGGAAGTCCTGGGGAGAGGGCACAGGATCAAGACCAAGGCCAGGAGCTCTGGGGCAATGAATGAAACCAGTTACTTTGGGTCATTGGTTACTTAAGGATAGACCATTTCGTAAGGCATCCGGTTTTTTTTGGGGGGTAACTGGAGTACATGGGATGATTGCATAACATTTAGGAGTTTTATATATTTACCTCATTATCTTGGGCACACTTTAGGAAAAGAAAAACTTCCTAAAAATATTGTTTACATATTGTGAAGAATTGTTATTAAAATTCCTGTTACCAAACCCTAACTAGTGAGATTAAATAAGTAAAAATGCAAACTCTTGCCAAAGGAAGCTTAAACAAATGATTCCTATCTTAGTAACCAAGAATGATTAACCAAAAACGCCTTGAAGTAGTCAACTTGCGATGCTAAGGGCCACACAAAATGGATGCGGATGCAAGAAGAACGTAAATCAAATGGTGGCAAGCCAATCGCAACACCCGACCCCGAGCAAATATTCAATCTATAATGGCATTTACACGACTAGGAACAGGATATGTAATATCCTTTTGGGGTTTTTGAGCCCGGGCGCTAGGAAGCCTCTGTAGGCAGGTCCTCGCCAAAGCCGCCGGGAGCTGGGATGCAACTTATTTTCAAATAAATATGGCGCAGCCTTTTGCAACCCAGTCGCCATAAATCTCAACAATTTCCGCTGCCTGCGATAGAGAGAGGGAAAGAGGAGGAGCAGTCGGCCGCCAGTCCTAGTCCCATGGCCATCTATGGATTTGCTATTGAAATTTATGCGCATGGGAGTGTCTGGCCAAGTGGATCCTAACTCTTTTTGTTTTATTTACTAAACCAGGAAGAGGTGGAGCCGCCGGAGATACTTTACCCTCCAGCTCCAGCCTCCAAGCGGTTAATGGATTTATTTGGTTTTGAATGAATCAAGTGGTCACAGATACAGATAGAGAAAATATAACTTTAAACTTCCGGAGAGGTAGCTTAAAATAGTTCAACTATTTTAGTTGCTGTTCCCCATCCAACCCTAAGTGCACACACTCCTACATAGCTGCCTTTCGGACTGCAAAGGTGCTCCGTTTTGCCCCGCGCCAATCATAATTTCGAAATCTTAAGCAGCCCCATAACACTCGAGTGCGGGGCACAAACAGCAAATGGCAACTTTCACTCGGCGCGCCAACAGCCGAAAGGAGGCCAGGCCAGGACTCCGCGTGGCAATTTAAAAATTAAGGCGAGGAGGCGCCAAGCGGAGCAGCAAAACACTTTAACTAAAATTAGAAAAACGCAAACGAGCTGACTGCAGGCAAGCCGTCCAAGATTCTCTCCTTCCTTGTGGCCATAATCAGCACTTGCAACATGGCAAAAACAACAAGCTAAGAAGGTGCACTCTAAAGAAAAAGTTTAGCAGAGATTTTAGTTTGACTTTTAATAAGGTTTTCAGCATGTGATTATAAATAAATTAATTAAGGTTATTATTAGCTTAATGAAGCTTTTTAATTTCCCATTATTACTTATATATTTCCCTATGATTTGAAATTTCTTTATGTGCATCTGAAGCCAGGCCGCTAAAGGGGCGAATATGCAACATCAACGGCAACGGCAACTGCAACACGGCACTATAATGAAGCTATCAACCGTAAGATGGCGCTTAGGCACGCAATCATACTTGGGAAACCTTAGAGACCCCCGGCGATATGCGACGAGTACGCGAAGGACCTCATGTGTGCTGGCTATGCGGTTCCAGAAAACAATTTCTCTAACACACTTCCTTTAAAGTATTTTTAAAACGATTCTTTGGAAATTGTTTGTCCCAAAATATGATACATATAACCTTTTTGCACATTACATTTGTTTACTGCTCACCTTCTTTTTTTTATAACTTATCTTTACTTTAGGAAAATAATTTATTTTAAAGATTTTAAAACGTAATTTTTTGATTAAGATAAAAAAAATTTACTTCCCAGAACATCCCAAGTATCAACTAGCCTGCATCGTGGCCACCGTTTTCGTAATTTTTGCTATGCGGCATAAACACGGCAAACACTCTTTCGCTGGCACACGCGGCGTATGCTTAATATTTCCGCCGCATCCTATGCGCATATTCATTTTTGACGACGCTTTGACGTCGTCCGTTCGTTGACCGCTGGGGAATCGCCGGCGGGGGCATCAGCATTAGCGTTTAATAGCAGACGACGCTGTCCTGGGCGCTGGGCTGCCATCTTTACGGATATATACCCCGCGGTGGTGACCTAAATTTGCCGGTTTATGAAAAATATATGTGTGCAATATAAAATGTTTCCCTCTGCTGCATGCATAAAGCGTTGCAAAAAAAAGTGTGTTATATATATAGAGAGAGAGAGCTAGGAGAGCAGGGCTTCATATTTATATTTTACAGGGAGGACTGCGAGGCCAGTTTATGAAGCCTCGCCCGCTTGTCGTTCTTTTTTTAATATTTTTTTTTTAGTTAAACGCCAAATGGCGACAGTAATGGCGGCGTCAAAAGCGGAAATGCCCCTGAGCTGCGGTGAAGGCAGGACAACATCAAAGGACGATGAGAGCTGAAATTACGCAGCGAAAGAGGTAACTTATGGGAAGCAGGATTTTTGAGTGGAAAGAAGTGCGAAAAGTAAGGGATTTAATATGTAAAAGTAGCGATTTTCGATAACAGAACTAATTATAAAAGAAATACAAAAAGTTTCTCTTATATTATTTATTCTCTTCTTGGTTTTTATTATTTTAATAAATTCCTTGAATATTTATTAACTCGATTAAACTCAACCCCAACTATACAATCCCTTGATAAGTCCTTTTATTTTAATATACGTCAACTCCCAGGTGTTTCGATTACAATTTTTCAATAAACTATATGTAAATGTCAAACGATTTCCTCTTTGTTAATATATTTACTGAGCCATGGCACAACCGAGCGCCAGGTGTGATTGAGGCCTGGTCACATCTGAGACGGAGGGCAAGAAATAACAAGGAGACGTCGACGACGATGAATAAACAGTGCTGTGCGAGCTCAGCAAATGTGGGCCCTGTTGACTCTGCACTTTGAAGTGCGGTCAAGCATTTTGTAATAATATTTATGCTGATTCCGGGGCGATATTCCAGACTTCTTTCTGGTTCTGTTGAGTAAGCGTAAATATGCATGCAATTGCTTTGCGGGGGAAGAGGTGGGTCCCCAGTCAGATGCAAAACTTTAGCCATGGCTTCAAGGGGAATTTATGAACGATTTAGGGGGGATGCTGGAGCAGAAGCTTATCATAAGCAATAAACGCTAATGGATGAGCTTTGTGTCGGTCGGTCAAGAGGGGGAAGTCCCACCGAAGCACACTTGAGGTTCAACCCCGAAAAGGTGACAAAAGATATCGCAATTTTATGAGTAATCCTCTGACGCCCTGACAAGGACATGCACTGATTACGGTCTCTGTCCTTGCCTCCTGCCTCTCGGAAAGCGGTAATAAAATTTTCACTCCCAGATAGATTTTAGCATTGTCTCGCTTAGAGCGGATAATATGTCCGACTGTGTGGAGTCCTTCCCTGACATCCAACCACCGTTGTCTGTCCACACGAATCCCGTCTGCTGATGCTGCTGCTGCTGCTGCTGTGCTCGCTTGGATGTTGTTGTGAGTCATATTAAAAAGTAACGAGCAAAATATTATGAAGCCAGACAAAAGGCATTTCCGGCAGGCGAGATGGATGTGGAAAGGGATCCGCTTCTATATTGGATTCACACGATGCAATGTTTTGTGAAGGATGCCAGGCAGCCGGCTTAACTCTTGTTCATTGCCTGTTGTTGTTTGACCGGCCAAACACAGAGCCCATCCCGCAGTCCCAGTCCCAGTCCCAGTCTCATCCTCCCATCATCTCGCCATATTATATTGTGTTTTCGGACCCAGACAAGTCTGCATTGCTGCATGTACCGTGTCCTGGCTGGCTTCCGAGGTTATCTCCGAGATCCCTTGCCCGGGGGCGGCACACACAGCATTATTAATAACCATAACTCAAATCTATTGCCGCTTTACTGCTCATTGATTCTGTTTATGGCCATGATTTCGTCAGTTCTTTTTGTTCGCCGAGGGGCTCCCTTTCAAAAGTTTTGATTTGGCCGCAGAGCATGAGTTGGCTGTTTGAAATGGGTATAAACTTTGCGGAATGGAAAAGTGCCGGAGTTCTCAATGGCACTTGTGGAAAGGCCCATTAGGAGATATTTGGTCATCGATGGACAGAAGTGGTAGAATAAGGAATTTATTTAGATAGCTTTTGGCTGCTTCAATATGAGAAGTCTTAGAGATGGAATTATATTTCAGTATATAGGACACTTTTAAATTACATTTAATAAGCAAGATATATCTTATCTTTATCAAGAACTAAAGCGAATTATACTTTCTACTTTCGCTACATCATTACTCTTAAGACTCTAATCGAACCTGGGTCTCAGAAAACTTAAATTTTGGTCCCTCTTTCCGTCCAAATTCCGGCAATTCCACCATTTTGCTGCTCCAGCTTATCATTCAAAGCTGGCACTTTGAGATATCCCAGGACCCTGCCAACGCCAACGCCAACTGGTCCTTTTGCGGCAAGTTTTAATTGTGCTCATATCTCAAGAACTCTTCTGGATCGCTTCGCTGCTCGTGGCAAAGTTTGCATTTAGCCATTTGTGTGTGGACCTAAAACTTTTTTGGGCCACACACACACTGGCAGGCCAATTGCTCAGCAATCCATGTTGCCATTTTACAACACTTGGCATTTCTTTTGCTGCCTTTGGCTTAGATCCGCTCTTGATGTTGACTTTTACTTTGGCCAAGTGCTGGCTGTGCTGGGCGAATAATTTCACCGCTCACTGTCGTAAATAGCACTGCACGGCCACTGCCCAGCGGAGGGCGGATGACGACGACGACGACTGCAGGGACGATGAGTATTTTCTTAATTTTCTTGCACTTCCTGCAGCCAGGCAAAAGTTTTCCGAGCTCTGCCAGCTAGAATCATCATCAGCAGCAGTAGCAGCAGCAGCAGTAGCAGCAGCAGAAGCAGCTTTTCCGTTTGTCAGCTGACAAAGGGCGTGGGACAAGGGGGTCGACATTAAAGTATTATGCAAGCGTATTAATGCACTCAACGGACACGGAGACTTGACAGACGGAACGCCTTGGAAAAGTGACTAGAAACACTTGGAAAATATATTTATTAAAGTTTGTTTAAATTGGAAAAATTTCATTTCATTAAGTCTTAAATCCATTTAAATACTAATTAAAAGTTATTTGTATGTTTATCTTTTTTAAATTATATTAAATAATATTTAATATTTTGTTTTCTCTATTCCAAACTGCAGTGTTAAGCAGCTAGAAAGTATTAAGGGGTATCGGAACCGAGACAGATATCAGAGCAGGAAAAATCCAGTCTCCAGCTAAAGTTTTCCAGCAACGTCAGTAAGCGTCTTAGCCATGACTTCCGACATTAGCGCCCACAGTGGCTAATACTAAAAAGAGAATGAATCACATTAAGTGCATAAAGAATTTTATTTTTGTCTTCACGAAACCATAAGTGTGTGCAGTTAGCTTAAAAACAGACCAGGTACCTGATCTAAGAACCAACAAAGTGGCATATTAAATTTTTGAAATGACAGCCAACCTTTAAGCCCGTGGTTCTCTAATTTGGACCGCCCCCAAAGACAGGCCTTAATTCAATTAGGCGTGAGTTCCCCGGGGACGCAACGCATGTCCGAGATCAAGTAGCTGTCCGGCAAAGACGGCTGCTATGTCTTGTCAACTAACTATGGGCATGTTATTCCCAAATGCATTTCAAGTTGATTCCTTGAGCAAGTACCTCAAGCAGCGAGCAAAAATTGTGCAATTTGGATAGGAATTCCTATCTACAGGGACTTCTCAATGCCTAAGAAATTATTTGTATTGTGAGTTTTACTAGTCATTAACGTATAAAGGATAAAAACCTTCTCCCAAAATGTAACCATTAATGTATCCCTGCATCAGTTGGCATGATAAAAATCACAAACTCACCCGAGGTCCTTTAAGTTTGATTTATGTTTTCCGGTTTTCTCAGCTATATCCTCAGCTGGTGATAGGTCGCAGCTGCAGCTAAAAAGTATGTGTAAAAAAAAAATAAAATGAATTCCGCTTTTCCTTTGTCACTTGTTTGGGAAATTAGTTTTGTTTGCGGCCCTCGGACCACATGTGATTTGATTAGGAAACCCGAACCGAAGAGTCATTTATTTCGCAGCAAGGATCTTCCTTTGGAGCGTTAACTTCCACCGCCTGTCCACTTGACATATTTTTACGGTTGAAAAACTCGAATGGGAGCGCTTGGCTCATTCATTCCTTGATTCGTTTATTCATTCATCAATCAGCGTACGCGACACAGCATGAAAAATGTCAGTGGAAAAGCTTCGCCGTGCGACTGGGGTGTTAAGTTGTGTCGAACGGGGAAATACCCAGCAATATGAGTCATAGAGCCACTGAGCGTAGAGAGGGAACTACCCTTTCCTGTTCTCCTGGCTTACAAAAGACAGGGTATCTTTGGGGAAAACTCTTTTCCAACTCATTCGCATAGCCTTGCACCGCCACGTTACCCATTTGTGGCGATGCGTTGTGAAAATTGGCAAGTCACTTTTCAACATTTTCCGCGAGCCGTGAAGCAATCAATATTGATTGCATAATGAATGACAATCAGAGCTGCGCTTGACACTTCACACTCCCAGACCACCTACATTTCATATTTTGTGCAGGGGGGAACCCCCCTTAAAGTGTTAACTTTATTCTGTTGGGGTTTTTTTCTCAGTGTGGGACATGTGCTGGCTGACCTGTGGCATTCTAATTGCGCTGGCACTTTTCCGAAAGTTCAATTGGCACAAGCAATGCGCCGCATACCAGTACCGCTGAAGATGATTCAATTGACATTCCCATTCGCAGGGACCGATGTAGAGAGGAGTCGATGGGATCCGATCCGGATGCTCTGCTGGCCATGTCGGTGGCGTTCATGTGAATGTCCGCTTGCCGCTGCGAATGGAGAACGAGGGCGAGGACGAGGACGAGGACGAAGGACTAAGAAACAGGGGACAGCGGGCCGAGTACGTCCAGTCATCCAAACTGTCCAGTCAGCCACACAATGGCCGCCACTTGGCTGGTCGCTGTCATGGCCAACGTGGCCGTAGCGACGTGGCCAACTTGGCCAACAATGGTCGCAGTTGTCTCGACGGCAGCCCCTCCCTCACTCTCTCCCATCAATGTCCCTGCGTTTTTCTTTTTTTTTGCCAACTTTTCGAGCTCAGTTCGCTGGATCTTTTGGCGTACGTGTGCGGCGTTTTGGCCCGGCTCTCTCTTTTATTTCGCGCTGCCTTTCGTATTTTGTTGCAGTTTGTTTTGTGCTTTGTTGGCTGCCATTGCGCCATTTTAGCCGTTGATGTTACCTGCTGCCATTTTTGGTTATACTCTGCCATGGAAATGCGGTCATAAGGAAACATGGCTAAGTTAAAAAGCATTAAGAAGTTAAAATAAAATTTAAAGAGGCAAGAAAAGTGAGAGAATGTATACTGCATTTAAAAAGTATTTCAAATTTGTCAGATAAGTTTTCTTTTGTTCTTTTTGAAAAGAGCATTCTCTAGTTTTGTCTTGGCCAAAACTGCATCCTCAATTTCTCCATCCTGTTCCAGTTTAGTGTGTATGTGTGTGTTCTTGTGTCACTCAACAGCATTGAATTCGATGTGAACGCCGAAGTCTGTGTTCCTGTGTTTGTGTTATTTTTTAAATTGAACATATTTCCGTTTGAAATATACTCTTTTTTTCACCCGAAATGCGCTCCATCAACGGGGTATTCATTTCCTGTTTGTTACGGTCGAGACTCGAGAGTCTCTGGAGCGAACGGACCAGAAACTGAAGCATCCTTCTGCCCTATTGAGCTGGCAAACTTTAAAGAGAAACATTTGTTGACACACACGTGAGCCATTAGCCCGGGTATTATGCTAAAAATCGTTTAAAATATGCATACAAAAACCTAAACGCAAATAGTGCAAATTGCTTTATGCATGTTTAAAACCAATTAATTAAGCAAAATTCGTTTGATTCACCTGTCGGCAGAGTGTCCTTTTTGCTCCGGAGCCTGAGCAAGAATGTGAGCAAATAAAGCAATTCCAATTTAATGAATTTCAGATTCCCTTTGTTGTCCATTACTATTATTTTATTATTACTCCGTGATGGTCTATTGCGTTCTGCACAAAAGGCTTTTGCTGGCAAATTTATATTTAAACGAAATCAATTTTATTAACTTTTATTGAATTTTTCATTGGGTTCAGCCAATTAAGCACGCTGGCTTTTTTTCCGTTTTTTTTTTTTTTTGCATGCAGAGTTCCGGATCTATTTTTTATTGTCTCTGTTCCGGGTTTGGTCTATCATTATTGTTGAGCGATGTTTGTGACAAGTGGCAGCGACAATTGACAATGGCTTTTACAAGGGCTAAAAAACACGTGCGAATGGAGAGCTGCGATTTGGTCATTCTGGAATTTGGTTTTATATGGCATCTGAATAGGGGATTTTAGGTCTCTTAAAATGGTATAAAGAAGCACATTAAATATATATTTAAAAGTATGGAAAAGGATGTAAACTGAACAAAATATATCCTGCTGATTTCTGACCTAAGCTCGCTGATTTTAATACATTTTCAGTTTATTTTCTTTCCTACAAAATTGTAATTAGTAATTGTAAACGTAATAACTCACATTTTAATTACAATGTTACTTTAAATATTATTTTTAGGCTTAAAATAATTTATAAAATCTGTAAAAATTGTCTTTAAAACTCATCCTGTCACAGTCAGCGTTTTTAATACACTCGAATTCATATGTGTACTTGCATTTCCAAACCCCATCATCCCACCGATATTCCGCCCACATAAAATAAATATTTTAACAAGTGTTATTTTAATTGCGTGCAAGTGCAGTATGCCCAACATTTCACCATTTCGACGTGTGTTGTTCTGGCAACTGCTGCTGTTTACACTCACTGTTGCTCTTGCTGTAATATGCACACATGTCCGAGGGGGGCGCATATAGGCATGGCACGGACTGTGTGCCGCGTGAGGTCGCATAACTTTCTGGCCATGGAAATGGGACTGAAAGTGGCGCTGAGGTTGAACCTTTTTATCTGATTAACGCGCTGCCTGCATAAAAATTCCCGCCATTCCGATTTAATTTGCTCGACTCTGCGGCGGTGCCCCGGCCAGGGCAAAGTTTTCACTTTGTCACCTTCCTTTGCCGGCGCTGTGCGCTGCATAAATCAATTCAATTTGTAATAAATTTCAAAACTTTTCATTTTATATTAATTTTGATGCCAGCCAACGCCTGTTGTCGTCGCCGGCATCGTCCTCGTCGCAGTTTGCCCATCCTTTTTGCCCCTACTCAAGAGGCCGCCGCAAGAAATCAATTTAATTCTAATAAAATAAGTGAGGGGAAAGTTGCGGCGCCTTCCGCAGCTTTATCAAACACTGAAAAAAATTGTGATTGCTTCAGATTGATTTATCTTGGATGGGTTTTAAGCCTTCTCTGTGGTTGGTGTACTCCGTAGGTAATATGCCTTTCTCCGCGCATCTCATAGTGAGTACTTAAAGTAGACCTTTCTGTGATTCTTAAAAAGTGCCCTTCTCTGCGCTTCTCATCGTGAGTAGCTAAGATATGCCTTTCCTGTGATTCTCATACTCTGCAGGTAAGTGCCTATCTATTTTGATTAGTTTAGACTTATAAACATCCAATGCATGTTTTTTTTAATTTGTCAAGATTTGGTAGAAAAACCAGCTTTAGCTAATTCCTATTTAAAAATTTATGATAAAATATTTAAAGTTTACTTTTCACACAAAAATGCATGATTAATGACGTTTTTATTTCCAGTGCTTGCAAGACGCTTTCCTTTCGCACTCTCTTTATGCAGAGCATATTTCTGCGCCCCACTTTTCTACATTTTCCTTTGTCCTGCCGGGGT
>VNJS01008215.1:0-24672 GCA_008042575.1 Drosophila watanabei
CCGGTGGTCAGACCTTTCAGGCGCTGCATCGTTGTGGTGGGCGGATCCGCCCGGAATCTCATCAACCTGGCATGATCCGGGCTCCGTTCGAGCAGCTCCTGCAGCACCACCAATTTGTTCTCATAGGGCAGCGGCTCCTTAACGTTTTCCTTGTACAGGCCAAACTCGTACTTTAAGGCATCTACCACCATGACAATGACCTTGGTCTTTTGCGAAAGACACAGATGGGCGGAGGCATTGACATCCTTGAAGATCTCGTTCACAACCTCGGGCGTGAGGAAATACTCCTGCAGGTGAAAGTGACACATTAAGTTTGTTGGATTTTAGAGAGGAAACACTGCTCACATCATTGGGATTCGTGGACAGTCTCCGGCAAGTGCTCGTCTCCGTTTTGGAGACGCGGGCCAGCAGGAATCCCCGCGAGAACAGAAGCACGCCGCCGCTAATGAGCAGCGCCAGCCAAATGAGCACGAACAAGTACGTGAAGTTCATCGTCCGGCGTTAATTTATTAACTTAATTAACTTAGCTAACTAGGCACACACAAATACGTTTCGGTAAAAATGAGTAAGAATTCGGCATTTAGAACAATGCTCTTCCCCCTGCTGTGCCTTCTTCCGGCCAGCGCAGCCGTTTCCGTTGTTTAAAACTATGTTATTTAATTGCACTTTACTTCGGAGCTCCTTAATGACTCTCCGGCACCACGACGCGCTCTTCTTGGACGTTACTTTCATTTAAAATTCATCATTTTTCCAAAGATTTGCTTGCGGGTGGAAAAAAATCAGTTTGAGGAATACGAAAGACCAGGGGTGCAAGCTGACCGTCGTCAGACCGGAACAGCTGCTGGGGCGGTTCAGCCCTGGTTTGTGGTAGGGCTGCAAAAAACAGTGTTGTTGGCGGGTTTTTTGAAAAATGTATTTAATAATTGCTTGAAAAAATCTTCCAATTCCAATTTTTAACTTAATATTATTTTATATGGTGAATAATTCTTTTGTTTGTTATAAAAAATGCTAAAATAATGATTTTTATAAAGGCTTAAGGTATACCTTAATTTTAATTATATTTTATATATGGACAATTCTCAGGTGTCGAATGCGACATTTGAAAAACATGTTCCTAGACCTAATTTTAAATATACAAAATTTGAATCTTCTAGCTCTTCGTAAGTTCTATAATTGGTGCTAAGATCGATTGTGGACAATTGTTCGTTTTCGAGATAATTTCCAAAATGGTAGGAATTCGCACGCGACAAAGACAGAAGTCACTTTTTATACCCTTGCAGGGTATTATAATTTCAGTCAGAAGATTGCAACGCAGTGAAGGAGTCATCTCCGACCCTATATAGTATATATAGTCTTGATCAGCATCAACAGCCGAGTCGATCTAGCCATGTCTGTCTGTCTGTCTGTCCGTCTGTCCGTTTCTACGCAAACTAGTCCCTCAGTTTTTAAGCTATCTGATTGAAATTTTGCAGACAGTCTTCTATATACTCTCACTCGTACATAAGTCGGAACGGGCCAGATCGGACGACTATATCATATAGCTGCCATACAAACGATCCGTGAATTTTTAGAAAAAAAACTTTAATTTCACTGTTTTTGAACATATTTTGATCAACTCTCGGTTATGAGCTTTATTTATTGTTTCAGATTTTTGGATTTAATTTCATAAGAATCGGACGACTATATCATATAGCTGCCATACAAACGATCAGATAATGTGGAAGAAAATTACTTTTTACTTTACAGGTAAAATATGTTAAAAAAAATGCAAAACTGTAAAAATAAAATGAATACTAAAGTAATTTATATTATATTACATAGGATTAGATTATAATTGAAACATTTGGAATCTGCAAGGGTATACAAACTTCGGTGTGCCGAAGTTAGCTTCCTTTCTTGTTTATGATGTTTTCATCAAAATACTGAAAAGTCGCATTTACGCGATAGGGCATACGATTATTTCGAAATCTTTTTTTATATACGTTAAAGGCTTTCAAACTTGATCCATTAGAACAATTTCTAAAGTCACTATGTTGACAAAAATCATTTTACTTTTTATTTTTCAACCGCGGTTGTTTCCAGAAATAGAAATACATTTTTAATGATTATTTAACGAATTGAAATATAAATAAAACTCGTAAAGATATTAAAATAAAAAAAAACAAGCAATTTATCTATTGAAGTAATGCGATTAGCATTTTGACTGATTTCTTTAGAAATTTGATCAACAAATAAGGAAAAATGTACGTTTTGTTTCTTAACTTAGATGAGATGAGTTACTGCTTTGAACAGACTTTCCAAGATTTTCTTCAAAAATTTCACATTTGTTGCTAGCAATAATTATTAAAAATTGATTTCAGTAACAAGTTTTACCTTTATTAATATTCGCATAAATAAACTTCTTTCTCACAATAATAAGTTATTAAAAATACAAGCTTACCCCAAGTGTTTCCCCAAAACAACATTTAAGCAAGTAAAAACACCAGAATACAACGTTCTTGTTTACAGGGGCAAAAAATTGCATTTATTCAAAGTTTTTCATATACACATATAGCAAATCTTAGATCAGCATTATATAGCAACAAATCGGGTGCGATTTACATGTTTCCGTTTCTTTAGCAATGCGGGTTGTACCCACAGCTCTTAAATTTACCAATGGATTTTCGTTAATTTGTTAATTTTTTTTTTGTTTTGCACACAAGCTCTGAATCGCAATTCGAATAGATAGTATATAGGATCATAGGAAATTTTGGAAATTTGCTTCTCAACGGGATCGCCATCTAACCACGTGACTCAAAGCCTAGAGAAGAAATAAAATATACAAATATTTTATCCGCTAAAAACGTAAACTTAGTATTTTGGAAAGAAAAGACCCTGGGAATGACGGCTCCCAAATATAATTGTTTAGTCTTTACAAGTACACATTAGACTGATGGTTAAATGAATTCGGCTTGAAGTTCAGAAAACAATCCATGCAGTTCGAGCCAATTATGTGCTCCCATCATGCTAATATATGTTGCATAGGTTTACACTTATTTCCAGTTATATGTTTATGCCACACACGTACATGATGATCTTTAGGTTAAATTCTGATCTGATCCTGGTGTTAGTGTGCTGACACGACAATTCGCAGTTAGTTTAATAAGTTATAAGAGTGTTGTGTGTGGTTTTGGGGCCTTTAGTGTAGTGTGTGTGTGTGTGTGTGTGTAGAATAATTTTCTTTAATCTTCAATGCTTCGACGCTTAGTTATAGGATTCCATTCGGGAGGAACCTCTACTTAGTGAGTGAGTCTGTGGGTGAGTTCAGGCCCGAGGATGTGTTGTTCTCGTCCAGGGCGTCCGGGAAACTGGATACCGATCCCGAACGCGATGTCACCTTGGTCTACAATAGATAGAACAGAAAATCGAACACAGTTTGTAGTAGTTTCAAGTGCAGCCAAAGCGTCCCAAGGAGTTCGTTGTGTAAGCAGGCAAAATCAACCGAAGAGGAGTCCCAATTCAGAGTGTGAGTTTAAGAGTGGGCGTGAGCAAGTGTGTGAAAGATGCAATGAGCATGGGTTAGTGGGAACCAAAACGAATCGCAACAGTATGAGACAGATGTGTTTGTGGAGACAGAGAGATATATAATAAAATAGTAGTTACCGCATGAGATTGGCACATAAAATTGTTGTGTTCATAGCTTACTTTAACGTTCTCGTAGGCAGAGCCCACCGAAGCCTCAATAGAACGCATCGACTCGGAGTTTTTCATTTGAGACAATTTTGACGAAATGCCACTGGTTATGCTGCCAAACACCGAGGCGGTCTTCTCTCCCGTCGACTTTAGCACCGACTCAGTGCGTTGATACCTGCGAAAGAACAATAACAACATTCCAGCATTAGTTACTGATCTGGAAGCGATCATCCAGTCAACATAAAGTGGGCAAACGGAAGTGCTTTTAGTCACAAAACAGGCGGGAGAAGAGTTGTTATTGTGTTAAGAGGAAGATGCGTGAAACACGGCGTTAGACCCGAGAGGCGATCGATCCACAACCCACGTTACTTACAGGGGTGCCTCGTGCACGGCTTTAGTAAAACTCTCCACGCTGTGCTCCACCGATTGGTAACTAAATATAAATACATGTTGTTGTTTTTTTTAGATTTTTACATGGGTTCAAAAACAAAAGCTTGGTTAGAAATTAGGAGATTAATGATCAATGGCTGCTGCGGCTGCTAGTCGGGATTACAAGTGGTACTGGAATACTTACACCGTACTCTCCTTTATGTTCTTCAGTCCCTGATTCATGTCATCCGTCACCTCCTTCCAGACGGTGATGCCCAGCTTGCGCTTGAGATCGGACGCATGGCGCGTCTTCGAGGCAAGAACTGTGCGCAGCGTGTTGATCTCCTCCTCAACGCGGGCCAGCTCCTACGATAGTGAAAACAAAGTGTGTAAGTTTTTAATTCAGGAATCATCCTGATTATCCAGATCTTCTCACCTGACTCCACTCGGCGCGCCGCTGCTCCTTCTCCTCAACGGACAGCGCAGCAAACTCGGCGGCAATTTCTGCAGAGGCCACAGAAGCGGCTGGAGATGTTGGCTCCGACAGGTTGGCTGTATTATCTGTGCCAGGAAAAAATCGAAAGCCATTAAATATCCATAAATCAGAGGGGGAACACGGTTAAAATCGAGTGCTGTGAGGGGGTAACTGTCTGTAGCTGTAGCTTAATTTGAATGTTGTCTGCAGGGGAGGGCGGCAGGGTTTATGTATGTATGTACCTCCTTTAAAAGCAACTTCCTCAAAGACTTTGTCATAGGCTGAGAGTACACCGAATTCGGTTAGTTCGTTTTTGTTTTGTACAATTTGCAAAGACATGAGTTTGGTTAATTAGGTTAGTTATCGGGTTTACTTTTTGGTTAAATACTCACAAACTGTCGAGCCGAAAGGCGGCAGCACACAAGAGGAAAGCGGAAAGAGTAAAGAGGGAGAGACAGAGAGACAAAGAGAAGTTAGTCTTCGGTTAGTCATGGGCTTAAATGGGGAAATATCACAAAAGAACTCTAGGCTACACCCAAGACCCCATCTTGGTACCTTTAGTACGTTGGGCTATATTGAGGAATCTCTTGTAGTTATCACTGTTCGATATTTTGGCCAGATACGGCTTGGAGAAGTCTATGAACGTGACCTTAAGGTCGCGCATGGTTCGCTTGGCGAAGAACTTAAGGCGGAAGCGCTTGGCCATCGAGGCGGTGGGTGCCTGGTTGGCCAACTTGGCGCCCATGAACTCCGTTTCCACGGCCTGCAATTCCAGGCTGTTGGAGTAGTCCGAGTCCACATCGTAGAAGATTTGATCCAGCGTTAGGTTGCGCAGATATAGCTCCGCTTCGCTATCCTCGGGCGCCTCGCCGTACCAATCCAAGGTATCGTCGGCATCACTGAGCGTCGGATCGGGATCCAGGGAAGGGGTAAAGGTGGTGAGATCATCGATGCCCGGAAGGTAGGAGTCCTCAATGAACTCCAGGCTATTCGGCTCCGATTCGCTCATTCTGCGGCGGCTTGTTTCATCTTCGACGGCCGCCGAACAGCACTTTCTATTTTGAACGTGGCAGCAGCAGAGGCAGCTGGCGGAGGAGCATGTGGTCTTCTCTTGGCCTACACCCGGGCGCGTATCAAGTTTCCACGGTCAGCGCTGGCGCACATTTTCCCCGCTCTCTGGGTCTTTGCTGAGCTTTCAGTTCGTGCACCGCCGAGTTCCACATAAAAATACCCCTGCTCCCCAGTACACGAGATCGCAGAGCTTGTTTTCGGTTTCGGTTTTGGTTTTGGTTTCTGAATGGCCAGCAGCTTGTGTTCCGGTTCTGGGCCTCCGCTTCCACGCTCTCCTACGGCCAAGAGCCAACTGACTCGATCTTGGCTTAGAAATAGGTAAATGGTAAGTGGTAGCTGGCTCGGCTTGGCTTGGCTGGCTCCGCTTGCCATGATGATTCGTGTCAGCACGAAAGACGAAAAGAAAAGCCACAAAAACAAAAAGAGCGCAAAGCAGAAAGGGGCAACTTCAAGAAGAGCAAGCAGCAGCAGCAGTAAATACTGCCAAGTACAGTGAAGATGGGCTAAGAAAAACAGCAGCTAAGACAGAAAGCTCATACGAAATTATTAACTGTATCATTTTGTTACCAAATAAATCAATTTGGCGGCAATTGTCGATATCAAACTGTTGATAAATATCCAATTAAATGTCACTATCTATTTCGTCTCTGATAAACCATAAAAATGTTATGAGTCAGCTGTGACGTATGAACATTTGCCGGTTTTTATGAAAATACTGGTGGCAAAAAATGTATTATTGTGGAACATCTATAGAATTCCGGTATTTATAAGTTTGCAAGTCTTAAAAGGAATGTTTGCGGTTAGCAGTCTTTAAATGTATTGCTTTTTGGCTTAGAAACTTAATAAAATCTCACAAATGTGACAATGTTGAAGTTCATAGTAATAATTATATACTGTACACACTTTTTGCTGTCCGCGAGAACAATGCATTTACGATTAAAGAAGGCTTATCACTGCTAAGCTATAACGGAATAAGCAGAAATTATTAATCAACGGTACTTTAACTTTAACATTATTCTGTTCGAAAGCCAGTAGATTGATACGGAATGGTTATTAGCCAATATTCACTGTAAAAACTACAATTTAACAAACAATACAAAATGACAGTGTTTATTCTCTTTTTTGTTAATGGGACATAATTAGCACTACCCTTTCTCTACGTAAGTCCAGCTTAACAGATAATTACTGTACCTAAGCTTAAGAAAACTTCAGAGACTAAATAGCAATTAGCATTATTTACTTTTTTAAGAATGAATTTTCCCAGTTTTCTTCAACCATTGTCCACTGTTGAACACACAAGTACATGATGTAATTGTGCCACTTTGTGAGGGCCTACTTTATCTGCATGTATGTATGTACGTATATTTGGGTCTGGTTTTATGGAAGTCTGCTGCTAGTGCTGCTGTTTACGTCTTTGTTGTTGCGGCAGGGCCAATCGAACGCTCAACAAGTGGCGGCAATGGCCAATTATTGGCTGCTCCAGAGTTATTTGATGAAGTTGCTCTTCTTCTTCGGACAATTAACGGGGCACCAATATGTACTGATAAAAACCACATAAGCGGAGGAGGCGTTCCTGTCCCATCCCCGACATTTCAGAATTTGCGCTGCGACTGTTGCAGCCACGTATGCAGTGGCGTCCGAATAAAATGCAGTGTTTACATAGCCGTCAGTATAAAATCCTAAATGTTTACGCCTTACATTTTCCACCTTCTCATTCTCACATTCTTCCTCTTCCTACATGCACGACATGTCGACGGACTCCCACGAGTTGGCGAGCTTGGTTGTTGGAAAGCCTTTCACCCTACGCAAATCAGAAACATGACTCATCTGCCGATTCCAGCGCCGCTCCAAGGCCGGACCCAACACCCTGCTTAGTCTAGGTCATCTACACCTGTAAGCTGAATCAGCGTCCTGCGACAATGAATCCCTAATTGGCGGCACCGCACAAACAAAGGTACACAAGGTAGAATTCCCCCATGGCAAGAAGATACACCTCTGCCGAAACATGTGCATCTGCTGTAAATTGCATTGAGTGCACTTTTGACCAGAGCGGGAAACTTACGGTCTTCCATGGCGACGTTGACTCCGGTGGTGCTTTGCTACTTTGGTTATTTACTTCGAGAGAAAACGCACTTGTCACTAAATTCTTAAGTTGAAAATTACTTTTTTTGTTGCCAGAGCTTCTTTGCGGTGTGCCCGTATATCAAAAGTTTGGAAATGCCATGAGCAACCCCGATTTATCGATATCGTTCGTTTTAAAATTACATTTAATTTATCTTTAAGATAGTTTTATTAAAAAAACTGAAATTTAAAATATATGATCGCTGTTGGTAATTTAATTAAGTAACATTAAGTAATCAAACTTCAATCGAAGCTCTCCCACCACTATTTAGAGTGGCCAGTTCGAAATGAACTGACAGTTATTTAAAAACACACGTTTCAGTTTAAAACTTTTGTATTTCAAAAGAAATAAATACAAACGGATGAATGTTTTTGCCATATATCTGCATTGAAAATGATAATAATAATAGTAATAAAAAACGTTGAATCGTGAGTGAAAATATCTTGGTTTGCAGCCTGTGCAAAATGCCACCATTTGCCTTCGTCATCCTTTCTTTTCTCGTCGTACATTTGATTTTGTCCGTTAATATAGGAAAATATATACATTTTATATCATTTCGTCGTATTTTCTACGTTCTTAGAATTACTAATGCAATGTTGTAAATATGTATGTATATTTTTTAAAAATTTACAATATCAGGTCTGTTTATATTCTTGGTGTTATCATTTTAGGTTTCTTTTTCTAAAAAAATATAAATATAAACAGAAGCAATCCAAAGTACGAAACGAAACGAGAAACGGAAGAAAACCAAACGAAGAAACGAAAATGATACAATTTGTTTACGTTTTTTATTTATGGTTTTATATGGTTTTTTGTTGTTTTTCATAATTTTATTGAATAGTAATAGTAAAAAATTAAAAATTTTTCTCATACTTGTGTGTTTCAACTGTCAGATTATATAATTCGCGGTGGAAAAAACTGAAAAGTCATCAAAGTACTGGTGGTACTCGGGTGCTTTCTATATTTTTCCCTTTTTTAAGGCCTTGCACACCGCGGCGCATACAAAGTTAAGTTAAGAGCGGAAAACATAAGTCGAAAACAATTTAATATAAATCAAGGGGATTGCACAAAATTAAAATGTTGGTACTCATTTTGAAATGTGAATAGTAGGGGTGTGTTTGTGTTGTCTGTGTTCGGGTTCGGGTTCGCCTTTGCAGGATCTGGGAGAGTGGGAGTAGGAGCAGACAGTGTAAATTGTAATGTATAAATCTTTGTATAATTATATAATTGCTGTTCAAATAAAATTCGCCACCTCCATCTTCCACACTCTCTCTTTATCGAAGAAACGTTTTTACAAATACAATTAACTTTCAATTAACATTTAGTTGGCTTTTATATTCCGCCGCATGAATCAAAATAATAATCACTAACTTTTGGAGGGGAAATCTTCCGAAAACGAAACATCTGAGTATGGAATATAATCATGCCAAGATAAAAGCGAGGTGGAGAGGTTAGGGGCAGAGGATCGAAGTTACAGATTGATTGTGTAAATGTAAATAATTAACATTTTATGCTTACAATTATGTACTTTCGTTCTTTTTCCTTTCAAAATTAGATTAACAAAACCATACTTTTAGGGGGAGCTCTCTTCAACTAATTAGAATATTTTCATGTGTGTCTTGGTTTGTATTGTAATGAAGAATGGTTGAATATTATATCAAAAAAGAAATTGGCAATTAAGTGTTTTATGTATAAAGTGACACATCAGGGGTTACGGGGAACGGGTTGGGGTGGGCGTGTGAGTCAGTTTCTCAGTTTATGTTGTCTGTTTCTCATTTCGCGGTTCTTGTATTCTATGTTGTATAAATGCAATTTCATCGTGTGTGAGTGTGAGTGTCGTTGTTGTTTTGCGATCGTGTGTGTCTAGGGGTTCGATTATGTATCAAATCATATACAAAAATAGTTGCTGCTTGGTTTTGTTTTGTCATTCACGATTTCTTTCTTTGTTTTTTCAATTAACCTGCACAAATTGCGTTGTACAAAAGCTCCTGGGAGACAACCTATATACCGTTTGTTTTTGACACTAGTTTTCGACTAAGGAGACGTCCGTCCGCACGACTGCCGCCCAGCTCCAGCTCCGATCCCCAGCGCACCCCGACCCGTAGTTATTGCTGCTACTGTTACTGCTGCCGCTGCTGCTGGGCGACCTTAGTTCTTGGGCCCCCACACTGAGGTGATGGGGGTGGTGGTGGCCGGAGCCCCGCCGGCAGCGAAGTGCGGAAAGTCTTCCTGCGACTGAGTGTTGGGCGCCGTCAGATTCTTGGCCTGCTGCTTCTTCTCCCACGGCGCGTCCTTGATGACGAAACCGTTCTCGCTGGCAGCACCGCCAGCGCCGCTGCCAGAACCGGATCCAGATCCAGATCCAGTTAGGAAGGCACCCACCGTCTGTGGCTGCGGCGATGCTGGCAAGTTCTCCAAGTAGTCACGCTCGTAGTCCTCGGCCATGCTCAACAGCACATCCTTGGCATTCTCAACATCCTCCTCTTTACCAATGATAGTCACGGCATTAGGATTGGTTTGAGCTTCGTCGGAAGAGGGGAACTTAATGTCCACCTGAGCGAAAGAAAAAGAGTAAGAAAAAAAGTAAGAAAACCGATTAGAAACATAAGTCAATGGGGCTTATCGGTGCACACACTCACCTTGTGATCCTCGATGATCTTGCGAATGGTGCGTCCACGATGGCCAATAATGTGCGAGTGGATGCGCGTATCGATCTCAATTACCTCGCGATGGAGGGTCTGGAGGTCGCCGACAATCTCCAGGATGGCATCGCGCGCTGCCTCAGCCTTGGCCTGGTAGCCGGTGATGGAGATGATGCGCTGATTAGGATCGTCCCGCTTGGGCAGCGAAATGTTGACGTCGTGATCAGCACGCAGCTTGTTAATCACAGCGCCATGGCGGCCAATGAGCTTCGAGTGGTACTCGGTGTCCACGTCCACCTGCAGGACGTAGGAGCGCAGTTCACGGTCGGCCCGATCGGCCTCGTACTCCTCGATCATCTTCTCCAGGGCCTCGCGCGCTTCGGCCACGCGGGCGGGCGTTCCAGAGACCTTGATCACATCCGACTTAAGCTCACTGGGCGGCAGTTCCACGTGCACATCGTGCTTGGACATGAACTGACGGACGTTGGCTCCACGCGGTCCAATGATGGTCCGGTGCAGGTCGAAGGGCACCGACAACTCCTCCTCGATGGGAATGAGATCGAGCAGGGCCTGCTTGGCGGCCTCGCACTTCTCAATCCTACCCGTGATGCGGATAACGTCGCACTGACGCACTGGCTCCGCCGCCTCTGCTTCCTGCTCGCCGTCCTGGCTATCGCCGGCGCCATTAACACCGCTGCCGCCATTGGTGAGGCCCTCGACGGGTTCGGTGGCATCGCGATCGGGGAACTTGATTTGCACATCGAACTCGGAGGTCACCTGCTGCACCTTGAAGCCTCGAGCACCCATTATAGTGCGGTGCTGGCGCTGCGGGATGACCACCTCGATGGTAGTCTGCGCCTCCAAATCGGCAACGATCTCCTCGATGCGCTGGCGGGCCGCTTCGATGCAGTCTTTAGCGCCCTTGATCGTCACCTTATCCGAATTGGTGCCGGCGCGGGGGAAGGAGATCATCACGCCACCGCACTCCTCGGCAATACGGTGCAAGATGGTGCCGCGCTTGGCCACGAAGTGCTTGTGGTGCTTGGGGTCGACGGCTACCTCGCCCTCGGTGACTTCATCACACTCCTTGATGATCGCCTCCAGCTGCTCTCGGGCCTTTTTAACGCTATCCTCCTTGCCAATGATGGTGATCACCTCCTTATCAGTGTCCTCATTCGAGGGGAAGATAATGCGGGCACCGGTAGCGTCACGAATTTTGCGAATGGAGGCGCCGTTCTTGCCGATGAGGAACTTGTGGTGCTGCTGCTTGGCACGCACCTCGGCAGTGAAGGAAGCCAATTGCCGTTCGTTGGCCAGCTCCAGGAGCTGACCCTTGGCCTTCTCCACATCGTCCTTGGGACCGCGAATGGTGACCTGAAGCGAAAAAGTGTATAGTTAGTAAAGATAATTTGGTTATAGAAAAAACATTTCTTACCTTATCGCTCTTCGAGTCGCTGTTGGGGAACTTGATGGACACACCGCCGCATTCCTCCATGATGGAGGAGATGAGCTTGCCGCCAGTACCGATGATCGAGTTGTAGTACTTGGGCGGGATTTGCACCTCCTCGGTGACGATGTCGGAGAGCTCATTCTGGATCTTTTGGATGCGCTCCTTGGCCTCTAGGACGTTCTCCTTCTTGCCCGTGATGACGATCACCTCGTTGGTGTCGCCCTCAGCCGGCAAGTCGATCTTGGTCTGCGTCTCGTCACGGATCTTCTTGATGTTGGCGCCACCCTTGCCGATAACGAACTTGTGGAACTGCTTAAAGATGGGCACCTCGATGATGTGCGACGACTCCTGGATCTCCTTGACGAGCTTAAGCAGATCCTTGTGGCACTTGTCAACATCTTCCTTAGGTCCGCGTAACTTCACAATGTCCGTGTTCTCCTGCGGCGTGGGTATCGTGATCGTCACCTGACGATAGCGGTCCTTCACCTCACGTATCTTCTCGCCCTTGGCTCCGATAATGGAACGGTGCAGACGGCGATCGATGATCACATCCTTCGATTTTTCGTTTTCCAGTTTGTCGATTTTTTCTTGTAATTCAAGCTGCGCCAGCCGCACTCCCTCCTTAGGGCCCTCAATGCGGATGTTGTTCTGGCCATCGCGCTCCTCGATGTTGATGTTTACCTTAAGCTCATCCTTCAGTCGGTTGACATTGGCACCAGCCTTGCCGATGATGTGCTTGTAGTACGAGGGGTTGACCGTCATTACCTCGAAGGTGAAGTTATCCTCGTAATTGCGAATAATTTCGGTCAGGTAGGAGACAGCCCGGTCCACGTTCTCAGGATCGCCCTCCAGCTTGATCTTGTCCTCCAGACAGTTGACGTTCACGTTGGGGCAGTCCTCCTCAAGCTGCTTCATGTTGGCGCCCTTGCGGCCAATCACATACTTGTGGATCCAGTGCGGGGCATTGATCTCCACCGACTTCACAGAGTTGGCCTTCTGGTAAACCACAGTGAGGGCATTGCCTAGGGCCACCTGGGGGCCGCGCAGAGTGATGGTCTCCAGGGTAGAGTCATTGGGCGGCATCTCCACGGACACACCGGTCAGCTGCAGGATCTCAGCAATAGTGGAGCCCTTGGGACCGATAACGTAACGGTGCTGAGGCTTGGCTACCTCCACACTGACGGTGGAGCATTTCTTCTCCATCTCCTTGTATATGGCCTCCACCTTTGCCTTGGCCGCTGCAACGGCATCCTTCTCGCCGGAGATTATGATCTCGTCCTTCTGCACCTGCTGCGGCGGCACATTGATCTTGGCGCCCGTCTCTTCCTGCAGCTTGTTCAGATTCTCGCTGTAGGGACCGACAATGAAGGGATGGTAGATCTTGGGCACCGTAATGCGGTCCGACGACTTCTTGTACTGCTCGGCGGACAGCTGACGGATCTCCTGTTCGGCCTTCTCGATGCCCTCCTTGGTGCCGGCAATGGTAATGAACTCACTCTCATCGCCTTGGCTGGGGATGTTGATGCGCGTGGAGGTAAGGCGCTCGAGGTCGCGCAGCCGCTGGCCACCCTTGCCGAGGATGACGCGGTAGTGCTCCCGCGGAACGGTCACCTGACGGCTGGCCTGCGTCGAGAAGCTCATCAGAATCTTGCGGCGAGCGTCCAGCAGCTCGCTCTGCTTGCCCTTGATCAAGAAGGTAAGCGACTGGTTCTTGCCGCTAACGATCTCGATCTGGGCGCCCGTCTCCTTAGTGATCTGCTGGCAAATCCGCTTCGACTCGCCCTCGCCAAACTTCTCCGACTCCGTGGACTTGCGCTCCTCGCAGGGAACATGCAAAACCTGTAAAGGAAGGCGTATATTTTTTTAAGGAACCGGCCTAATGTGCCTCAGCTCCGTGCTTACCTGCGTCTTCTGCGAGCTAGTCACACGGGCTATCGTCGAGCTGGAAGCTCCGGATTGCGACGGTGCCGAGGTGTTGGCCGGCAGGGCCGGGAAAAGGTCGTCGTAGCTAAAGGCGGGTGTGGCATTGCCAGTGCCGCCGCTGGTGGTGCTGGTGGGCGTGGCCACCGAAGTGGTGGGCGATGATGGTTGCTGCTCGTTGGACACCTGCTCTTGGCCATTGATGAGGGCGATGGGTTGTTGCTCGATGGTAGTTGCTGTGCGATAAATTCCCTATAAAATACTCTTCCTCTTGGTAAATAGATGCCACAACTCACCGTTAGATTCCTCCATCACTGCTGCTGCTGCTTGCATTACTTAAAAAAAGAGAAGAGTCCTTTTTCGTTCCAAGTCGTTTACAGTACACTGAAAAGGGAGAATCAAAGAAAGCTTATCGAACAGTGTTCAAAACAATTACAACATGAGGGACCTATCGAGCAACTCGCAGCTTATCAGCGGTTGATACAGCTAGTGATGATTAGTCATGATAAGTTTCTCTTTTAATTTTTTAGGGCCGAATTGGTGGAGTATTTGGTCGATTAATCAATGAAGGGAGTAGGGAAATTACTTTAGTTTTGGTAAACAAGTATTTCATCAGCATTGGGTTTCATCTCCCATTACTTTCGAATCACCGAAAACCACTTTTTCTGTTGATAAGTGCGACCCGAAGACCCACATGTGGCTGCCATCCGCTGATAAGGGCTAAATACGTAAGAGCTGCCGGCATACGCACAATACGATTAGTATTTCAAAGATCAAAATTCCCAGTTTTGTTCATTTGTAATCCTTAGTTTGCATAGGTTAATAAAGTTGTTGAATATATCTTATCCCAATCTCCAGTTTTGTTCATTTATAATCCTTAGATTTTATAAGTTCATAACGTTGTTAAATATATCTTAGATAGTGTTGATGATACTAGCCCTTCTTAGATTCTCAGAACGAAAATATTTTATTTACAGCGTTTATAAGTATATTAAAAATTTTTTTATTGATATAAGGGGAATGACCTCGGTAATTGCATTTATTTTACTATTATAGTTTCCTAATAATTTCCCGTTTCTCAATGTGCCTTCTATGAATGATCTCGGTGTAAAATTGTGTTACATTCAAATCTAAAAGTTGCTTTCAAAAATAAGAGGCGAAGATGCTATAAACCGAAAATAATTCAAATTGAATTAATTGAAATACTTTCAAGTGAAATTTTGGAATACTGGAGATAAGAAGAAGTGGAACTCTGGATGCCCAATTCGACTGATCGCCACTTTTAAACAGTGCGTGACCAAGGGGGGTGCTGATAAACCGAAATAGATTCAGTGTTTCCAAAGCTAAGGCCACGTAGTGCTTGGCGAGATCGGTGAGATGAAGTGCCTGCCTGGCTCGGCGCCGCCTGCTCCGCTTTTTGCTGGTGATAAGTGGACGACGACGCCAAGGCACTGGGCCACGCTGGCAGATTCTGGAGCGGAGTGATAGCTATCGGCTGCTCCCGGCTGATAAGCGTTGTAGTCGGCCGATCGCTCTCCAGAAGATATCTGGGTACACACATACATACACACACACACACACAGTGGCAATTAGTGCAGGTCCAGAAATAAGCTGCTATCAGTCGGATTTCGCTTGGGTGAAAGGTTGCGGTGAGAGAAGAAGAGAGAGAATGAGGGAGAGATCTCTGGCAGAGACCATGCACTTGTTCGACCAAAAAAAACTGTTTTCTAAACCAATGCCCAACGAGTTTCGTAGCCTACATTTTTTTCTCCACCTAAAGAACAACAACAAATATATTGTAGTTGCCACTATCGCAGTCTCTCTGCGAGTGTATAAGTGTGCAAGGCATGGGCGTACGCAAGGATTTTGAATCAAATGGGGGTTTTGGATTTTGGGTACTATATTTTTAAACATATTCTTAAAAATTATACGGATTACAATTGAGTTAAGGAGACATTTGCAACTCTAAAAAGAATATAATTTCTAGATCGGTAACAACAAATTTGTTGTTATATTATAAGTCTAGAATAGTTACTTAAGATTGGTTTTGATTGACTAGCTTTGTCTAATTTTCTGTAGAATGTCTAGGGGGCGTTAAACCCCCCTAAAGATCCTCTTCTGCAGGCCGCCTCTGAGTGCGTGTGCATGAAAAATGTGTCAAAAGAAGAGACTAGAGCGGTAGAGAGAGCGCGAGAGCGAGAGCTTGACGAAGTAACTTAACGGAGCAGGGGAGCACAGAGCTCCATATAAAACCGGATGATAGCCGGCAACTACAACAAAACGATCGAGTGCCAGTGGGCTTATGCTTGTGTGTGTGTGCCTGCACATTTCTGTGTCGCTCTTTTTCTTCGCCCGTGCGAGAATGTGTGAGTGTTGGCACCTTTCGAGAAGGCACAGGTAAAAAAAAAAAACGAAAACAAGCAACATACCTACATAGCAAATACCAGCGCACAAACGTTCGTATGTGACGCCTGCAGCGACGCTGACGTCGACAAATGAAGACAAAGCACAAATACAATGCGCTAAAGTTCAGCTTGAACCAAAAATTAAGTAAATAAATACATAAATACAAATTGGTATGCACATATCGGATTGATTCTTGTTTTTGTCAATTTCCAACCAAAGAAAAAGTCTGACGTAGCCAGTTTTAAGCAGGGAACCGTTACCCACAGAAGAGTATTTCTCTTTTATTCGGCAAATGGTAAACTATGCAAATTAACACTGACGAAGCAAAGGTTGTTCAACTTACGGTACTGTAAAATCCAAAAAATCCGGCCTAGTTTACTCTCCTTTGACCAAATCCAGTTTGATAACTTGGCGTGTCGGCTGCAAGACAATTGGTACAATATTAATGCAATTAGCGGATGCAGATCGTCGTGGCATCCACAGGATGGATGCCCTACACTGCAGTTCGTCGGGCATGCTGCACACATTCCCCCAATCCAATAGAAAGTCTGCGGCGGGCGACGATGTATGCGTTTTTGTAGGACAACATCAGCGGCAGCGGCAACATATGCGGGCCGCTGCTTATTGGACAATTGTTTTTGTCAAAGTGGAGCAGAGCGTGGGTGTGCGTGCACATGTGTGTGTGTGTGTGAGAGAGTGTTTGTATGGAATGCGGAAATCAGTGCCGTATGTTTCAGCCAGGTGAAAGGTTATGCCGGGATCCTCTTCTCGGCCACTGGGCGGGGTTCGGCACCTCTTCACTACTCATCCCCAGAAATTCGGAAAGTTTAAAGACAAAAAAATAACACGCGCGCCTTCCAATCGGACAAATATGCTTATATATGCGCACACAGACACACACATGCATGTGATTTTATGACCGTGTATGCGTGGACGACGACGTCGTCGGCAGCCGCCGCCGCCTTTGTGCTTGTGTGAGAGTGCGCCGCCCGTGTATTATCAACCATTGGAAAACACGTTGTTTTTCGCCGAGCGCCCGAATTTAGGGAAAATGTTCTTGCATTCAAGGCGGCCTGAATTTTCTAGTCGTCGCTGCTTCTTCTCGTTCGGGCACCGAACCACCGCCCCGCCGCCGCCTGCTCCATCCGGCCCTTCATAACTGTATATCCGTGCACTCTCTCGCCGTAAATTATACAACTGCGCCCGCCTGCCGCCGCCGGAAGGATCACCTGCCGTCCAGGCTGCCACCCGCACTTGAATCTGCCAAAATCACACCCAGACTTTCTATTGGAAGGCAGCACGCACGGACGCGGAACTCAACGTTACCGACCAAGAAAAAAATGTGAATGAACATGAGCGAACGTGGCAAATAGGGATGGGCGATAGGCCGTTGCGGGAACGGGAACTGGAACTGTCAAACGACTATCGGCTGTTGCGGCAAGAACTGTAGCCGCTTTTGGGCTGGAAATGGGAAAAAGAACGCTTGAATGGGGATTCTTGTTATTTTAAGCTAAAACTAATGGTTAAAACAGCTTAATGATTTTTAAATTCGGTCCAGACACCATTCGTACGTCCGTTTTTGTTCAATGTCTAAAAGCCCTATTTAATGATCTTTTTAGTTAAAATGTAATGTTTTAATTACTCAGATTTTACTTGAAGTGTTTTTTGCCTACATATTTTATTATTTGGAAATATTTTATTCTCATAATTATTATAGTGGTGACCGATTTCGATTTTTACTTGCTATCGGTTTGTTCCCATCCACATCGATAGGCAGTACCGTCCTTGGCCGGCCACCACTAATACGCGAAGAAACACAAAGGCAAAAACCCCAAACTGTGGAATTTCCGGAGACAAGGGAGCACATTCATCGGGGCCAGTTATCAGCGAACAGCATGCCGAAGCTCAGGAACCTGTTGCCCACCATCTTTGGCGGCAAGGAGGCGCCAAATCAGTCTGAGGGGCGCCTTGAAACGGACGCAGCCCCCGTGGACGACAGCGAGGGAGATAACAATAATAGCGGAGCTCTGGCTGTGCCCTCCATCAGCACACCCACTGCATCCGCCGATCTCACGGAGTCCGTGCTGCGCGAGCTGAGCGACCCCAACTACAACTCCATGGACGTGGTGCAGTCCGCCCATTTTCCGGGCACTGCGCTGACCAACAATTCGCAGACGAACAACACGATGAACGTGCACAGCGCCCAGCAACAGGTGGTCATGAACTTCTCGAATGCCAGTGGCCTGCACTTTGGCTCCGTCTACAACATAAACCAGAACCTGAGTGCGAGCAGTTCGCGCAAGGGCAGCACAAGTGCCAACGAGGAAGGAGCAGCGATAACTTCGCCGGAGGGCGGCAAGAGGTCCATGGCCACTCGCAAAACGGTCAGCATAGTGGCTATGATGCAGTCGCAAGAAGAGCCAGATGTCCGTCTGCTGGACGCAGTGGCCACGCACCTAGGCGAGGGATGGAAGCAGGTGATGCGGGAGCTCGGACAGTCGGAGGGACAGATTGATCAGGCGATAATCGATCATCAAATGCACGGAAATATCAGAGAGGTAAGGGATAGTTCTCTAGACCATTAAGGGGGAATTATAACCGCCACTTTAAAGATGCTCTTAGGTATCTGTTAAGATATTTGCAATTTATTTAAAAATAGATTCTATAGTATTATAAATATCTATACAGATTTCTGGAAATACCAGCCTTCATGACTCAAATTTTGATATCACTTTCCCTTGCTTGAAGTGCTACATTGTGGCTACAATATTCCTGAATATATGAGAGAAGAAAAAAGTGAAATATGTCCATATACAATATTTAAAAAGGCCTTAAAAATGTGATTTATTTGAGTAAATACCTTACACTTTGACCTTAAGCTGCACGAACTATATCCAAAAATGTATTTACTTGAAGAATAGAGAATGTTCATCTACAAATATAATTTACTTTTTGAAAAGTGTATTGGATTTCCGATTACATGAGAAGATTAGATTAGATTAGGAGTTGTGCAGTTTCATCTTATTTTTACTACATTTTTATATTTGGGCTGTAGAAGTGTTTGCTTTAGAACCCTACGAATATACATATATAATATCCTAACTCGTATGCTTCTTGCTATGATATGATAGCATGACTAATCCCTATTAATGAACGCTTCCCATGCTCTCCCAGGTGATCTACCAGCTACTGTTGCAGTGGACGCGCAGCGCGGAAAACGGTGCGGCCACCGTTGGACGACTCACCACAGTGCTGTGGGAGTCCCAGCATCGCGATTGCGTGCAGAGAATGAAACTGGTTTGGAAGGCACTGGAGAAGCGCAAGACGAACAGCTAGTCAGAGACGGTGGGATACATTTAACGACCCCGATTAACAGCGAAAACTATGCATTCTGAGCGGCCTATCATATCGATGTCGAAAGCCTGTCGGAGAGTGGAGAAAGGTTGTGTTGTTACCCCGACCGAAGGAGTTCTGCAGTAAGCAACGGACATCGAGCGGAGGAGAGAGAGAGAGGCCGGGCCATCGGGCGATGATATGTGTGCAATACATTTTGTTTATTAACCCAACAAACCCTTCGAATAAGTGCCTAGATGGTTTGCATTAACTATATTCTTACACCAAGTTTAATCTTTAAGATGTGATATATTGTGCGTCGATACCGGGACCCCTGCACTTGAAGTTAGCATTTTGAAAGCATTTTTGTAAAGTGTATAACAAATAAAAGCTTTATTTTTATGTAATCACCAGCACCGGCACCTGCAGCAGCGGCCGCCTATCTCGTTTCTAACCTTTAAACAACACGGAGCAAAGTCACACAATCTTGGTGATCTTCGAACTGAACATGTCAATCAGCATCTGGGCACCGTTGCCGTTCAGCGACTGATAATTTGGCAGCTTGGCCAACCTGTCCAGCCAGCCGGTCAGCTTGGGATAGCGCTTCGGGTCGATGGGCGCCAGGCCAACCAGGCTGGTTACCGAGGAGACCATACTGAAGTCGGCGATGGTTATGCCCGTGCCGCACAAATACGGCTGGTTGCCGATGAACACCTCTAGGAAGTCGTAGGCCTCGTAGATGGCATCGATTTTGTGGCGTGGCACCTCCGTTTCGTTCTTGTAGAACAACGGAGCGGCAATGTTCCGGATGCAGCCCTGGAATAGCACTCCGGACTCGAAGTGCAGTCGCTGATCCACCAGAGCGCGCTTGAAGTAGTCCTTGGGGTACAGGGCGTCGTCCTTGGCATACCGCCGCACCAGATAGGCGCAAATGGCATGGCTCTCCCAGATGCACTTGCCGTCGTCGTCCTCCAGCATGGGCACCGTGTGCTGAGGATTCTTAAGCGTGTACTCCTTGGTCCTGTGCTCCCCGCCCAACAGGTTGACCAGCTTGTACTCATACTGTAGTCCCAGGGCGTCCAAGGTCAGCTTGCAGGCCCGCACCGGTGGGCTCGCCTCTACGCCGTACAGTACTAGTTTGCCCATTGTCGTCCGATCTCTCCGCTCGACGATTCGAAACTGAGCACAGGTTTGCCAACTATCGCAGCAACAAGTGTGCTGCTGGCTTCAATTAAT
The DNA here is from genome assembly GCA_008042575.1 of Drosophila watanabei. Lineage (NCBI taxonomy): Eukaryota > Metazoa > Arthropoda > Insecta > Diptera > Drosophilidae > Drosophila > Drosophila watanabei. The sequence continues at coordinate 20,697 of VNJS01008215.1, forward strand.
TCCATATATTAAACAAATTTCGCTTTGTAACTCAAAGCTTTTCATGCTTTCAGTAATTGAGTTTCAACGTGATTGACATGAGTACAATATATTTTCTAATGCATATCTGAAGCTATATCTGTTGTCAGAGTTCTTAAATAAGTGATACGAGCTGAGATAAGGCACGCGTTTTAATCAAAATTGTTTGAAGGTGTCCCTCGGAAAGGTGGTCAGGTGTTTCATAAGGCAGTCCAAAACCTTATCATATCTCTTTCTATTTTATTCTCAATCGCATGGAAGTAAATAATTCGTGATATTGATAATTGTTTATTAAAAAAACTGTGTCTTTACAGCGGGATTGTTAGGATAGGGTTGTATTTGTATACCAAAAGGAAAAGTCCGAAAAACAATTTTTAAATATTGAAAAATTACGATTTTATTGTTACAAATAGAATTCATACGATAAATAAATTAATTATTGAACTAATATTATTGGATATAGATACCATCCGATAATATTAGTTCAATAATTAAATTATTTATCGTATGAATATATCGTTTAATACATTAATGCGGCATCAATTATTTTTTGCTATTTGTTAGTTAGGTTATATAAAATCCAATCGTTGTTCAGGTTTACTCAAAGTTAAGTACCCTTATAGCCCATTAATTACATTTCATACCCGAACTTAATCAATATAAATAATAATTTCAGGAGTGTACAGATCAACCACAATTTGTATAAAATGTAAAAGGCAACACTTCTTATATCCCCAAAATTTTACAGATGTATAATTATTTATTTAAGCTACTATTTTTATTGACAAATTCTCGGTTCTTGAACTACGGTGACTGTTAAGATAAGGTCGCAAAATGAGAGAAATAACTTGACTAATGTTTGAATGTTTGGCAAAAAAAAAACGGGAAACAAATAAATTGAAGAAAATTAATATATATGTATATGAAAATTAATATATATATAAAACGTGATATAACTTTGACATCAAGGATTATTATATACTGAATTTATTAAAAAACCACCAATATCATGTAATTCTGTCTCGTTTTATATAATTTTCTGTTCCAGCATTTATTGTGAAATTAAAACGGCTTATAAGTTAGGATTCGCACTTAAGATGCAAACTTAAAATTAGTCTTCTTGATGAAGTCTCCGAATGTTCGGGCTCCCTTTGCATTGGCCTCCTCATAGTAGGGAAGCAGCTCCAGTCTTTTAATCCAGGCGGTGACCCTAGTGTACTTGGCCGGATCCACTTCCACAAAGGCCTGCAGTGAGGTTACGGTCGAAATGATGCTGAAATCGGCAATAGTCAGCTGGCTGCCGGCAATGTAATCCTGGCCCTTGAGAAAGGTCTCCAGGAAATCGTATATTTCGATGATGGCATCGTAACGCTCCCTGGGAATCGTGGTGAGGCCAGAGGCGAATAGGGGCTTAGTGATGCTCCTGAGGCCGTTGGCAAAGACCACGCCAGACTCGAAGTGCAATCGCTGATCCACCACAGCCCGCTGGAGCAGATCCTTGGGGTAGAGACTGTCGTCCTTGCCGTACTTGGACACCAGATAGGCGCTGATCGCATGCGAATCCCAGATGAAGTGACCATCATCCTCCAGCGTGGGCACCGTGTGCTGCGGGTTCTTCTTCAAAAAGGCCTCCGAAAGATTCTCCTTGGCCAAGGTATTCACCACAACGAACTCGTATGGAATTCCCAAGGCGGCAAGCGTTAACTTTGCAGTCCTCACGGGCGGACTCGCCTCCAAGCCATACAGAATCAACTTGGTCATATTGTGCCGCGTTTTCTGGGTTTTTTTACAGTAACTGAACGCCGAGATCACAGTGTCCAGCGTATTTATTGGCTTCGAAAGAGAGTGTGAAAAGAGCACATTATAGATAGTAGTAATACCTAGTTGGTGGCATTCCTCTATCTCTCTCTCTTTGTGTTTATTTCTATTTCACCATAATAACGCTGCACTCAGAAAAACATATTCTGCAGCGCCTAGAATATTCTCTGCATATTTTTTATATATTTTCCAAATATGCTGAAGTATATACATACGCATTTGGAAACAACATTTTTATACTTTTGCAGGGTAAGTCAGAAGTGTGCAACGCAGTAAAGGAGTCATTTCCGACCATATTTATTTTTTTTTAACTTGGTGGCAACAGTCAGTCGTCGATGTTGCCATGTCCATCTGTCCGTTTCTAAGCAATCTATTTTCTCAGTTTTAAAGCTATCTGAACTTTGCAGATAGTCTTCTATATTACTCGCACTCGAAACAAGCAGTATCGGACAATTATATCTGTTGGCTTCCATAGAAACGACCGAAAAATGTTTAAAACCAAATTATAACTTTATATGAGATTTTACCATTACGTATTATAATAGAACTTTGGTTTTAATTTTACAAAAAAAAGCTGTCATAGGAAAAATTGGGTAATTAATAGAAAATTTGATTTTATTACCCTCTGAGATATGGGTATTTTGTATTTTTTCATAACTTTGGTTTTAATTTTATGAAAATTGGACGACTATATCATTGGAACGATCGGTAAATACAAAACTGTAAATGTAAAGTTAGCCTCTTTTCTTGTTAATTTTAGAAACGGGTAGGAATGACTATACCTAGAAACAGCTTTATAGTAAAATCTACCGCTTTTTTAAACAAGGTTATTTTGTATTTCTGTTTTAAAGTCGAGCTTTGATTTGTTGTTTATAAATTAAACCTGCTGGACCTCTTTAAGAAACTATTTTTCAAAAGTTTAGCTGTTTAAAATATAGATCCACAATTAGAAGCACTTAATTTATTTCCAATTTAATTAAAAAACATAAGCAATTCAATTTTAACTTGTATTGTATTGTATATCTTAATATAAAATTTAAATCAGTTTTCAAATTTGAAATTCGTTTTCTTCACAATGGCCACCAGTTGGCGAGCTCCTTTAGCATTGGCCTCCTCGTAGTAGGGCAGCTGTTCCAGTCTCTTGACCCAAGCACTGATCTTGCCATACTTCACCGGATCCATGTCCACGAAGGCAACGAGAGAAGATACCGAAGAGACCAGACTGAAGTCGGCAATAGTCAGGTGATCGCCGGCAATATAATCGTGCCCGCTTAGGAACGTCTCCACAAAGTCATAGATCTCGATAATGGCATCATAGCGCTCCTTGGGCACTGTGGTCTGGCCGAAGAAGATCACGGGCTTGGAAATGCTTCGGATGCCATTGGCGAAGACCACGCCCGTATCAAAATGCAATCGCTGATCCACAACCGCGCGCCGGAGGAGATCTTTCGGATATAGGTCATCCGTTGACGCGTACTTGGACACCAGATACGCGATGATGGCATGCGAGTCCCAAATGATGTGGCCATCGTCCTCCAATGTGGGCACCGTATGCTGGGGATTCTTCTCCAGGTAAGCCGCAGACAGTTGCTCCCGACCCACAATATTAACGTTCACATATTCGTAGGGCAGGTTGAGAGCGGCCAAGGTTAGTTTGACGGCGCGAACTGGCGGACTGGGATCCAAGCCGTATAAAGTCAGCTTAACCATCTTGTCGCTGGGGGGGTCTCAGTGACAACTAATCGCTGGGAGTGGAAAATCCGCTTATTTATTGGGTCTGTGTGGGTCATTGAAAGAGAAAGCTTAAGAGAGAATTTTATTTATTTTATATTGTCTCTTACGGGATTATATTGCTTATTTAACGGTAACATTAGACATGTAGGCTACATTTTTATACCCTTGCAGGGTATTATAATTTCAGTCAGAAGTTTGCAACGCAGTGAAGGAGTCATCTCCGACCCTATAAAGTATATATATTCTTGATCAGCATCAACAGCCGAGTCGATCTAGCCATGTCCGTCTGTCCGTCTGTCCGTCTGTCCGTCCGTTTCTACGCAAACTAGTCCCTCAGTTTTGAAGCTATCTGAATGAAACTTTGCAGATAGTCTTCTATATACTCTCACTCGGACATAAGTCGGAA
>VNJS01008217.1:0-37422 GCA_008042575.1 Drosophila watanabei
GGGGGGGGGGGGGGTTGAATATATTGAATTGGCATGGAACGCCCGTGGTATTTATTCGACATTCATTTCGAAACTAAACTTAGCATATATTAGGGGGAGCGCTCCCGACCGATAAGCTATGCTTAACAGTGCGATAGCGGGAGAGCAAAAGGTGGTGCGGACTAACAGCGAGCGACGATCGGGAACACGGGTGCGTGCGATCGGAAAAACCAAGGAGCGGAGCGCGGGTGAGCGACGATCGAAAACACCGAGAAGCAGAGCGTTGGCGAGCGACGGCCAGCGTATGGAGGTCGGAATTATGAGAAAACGCTATCGGAAGAGCGGGCGAGCTTTTGGATACGGAGTGCCACCACCTGGCGTGAACAACAAATATAAAAGAAAATCAATAATAAAAAAAAAAAAAAACCAATGCAGCAGTCGCAGGTGCTCTCCGATTCGCTGGATGGATGGATGGATGCAGTGGTTTCCGCTAAAGCTTACCGATGCTGATAACCATATAAAAAAAAATAATAAAGTGTCTCAGAGATTTGTATTATGTTTGGCAAACACATAAAACACAAACCTTTGCCAGTGGGTTTTATGAGAGAATGAATTGGGCTCTGGGAAGCTGCCTGCAGGTTGCCGCTGCTCTAAGTTTTTTCTTTCAGCTAACTGTAAAATCGTATGATCATAATCGGTTGCTATTGTTGTTTCGATACAGAAAATTTCCTATAATTTTAGTGCGAGAGTCGGTCGACTAGCTTAGCTGCACACTACAGGGTCTGGCTTTTAAAGCTTCATGATGTTGGAGTTGGAGGGAGTAGAGCGGTTGTTGGAGATCGCGCTCTCTTGCTTTTGACGGTCAGTAGCGCCGGGTTGCTCTTTGAAGCCGTTTTTTCTACTTCGGTATTACGTGTTGAAAAATATAAATAAGAACCGTTTCTTCGCTTTACGTAGCTTTAACGCTCATTATTTTGATCGCCGCTCATTTATTTGAGCTTGTCGCGCGTTGTATTTATTAAAAGGAAAATCGCACACTTAACAATATTTATTTATATATCGGATTCGACTTATGCATGTTAAAGAAAGTACTCAACTCGAAGCTGTCGACTTACGACTGAATTGTTAATTCATTATCATTGTTATATTTATCCTAAGTCACGATATCCATTAGTCATAAGTTACAATAAATGAAATAGCTTTAAGGAAAATATAAGGCCGGAACTTTAGATAAAAGGTGCGGAACATGCCAGCCCTGAAACAAGGACATCCTGAAGCTATGTGATCTGGAAACATTTACTCTAATCGATATTCGATCAATTTTGGATTTCGATCGGGCAAAGAACATTTGACGCTGGCCTGAATAAAGCGGCACTCATCATATATAAGTCTCACTTTGCGACGGTCACTCGTGCCTCGGGTAACTTTGCACGGTTAGTTTCAAGCTTGGTTGTTGTAAGAGATCACCGACCCGATTTACCAAGGAGAACACTGTGGGGTTATGCGGCAAAGAATATCATCTGTTGCGTTTAATAGTCGTTTTGTTTACTTGAGTACGTTAAGAAATCTGCCTTCGGGATCGGTGCAAGCACCTTGGTTGTGGTGAAGACTTTGCTCGTTACAGCTCCTTCTGTCATTGTTTGGCTCGTAAACCGTGCAGAAAAAAATTATTGACGGGTTGGGGAAGGAAACTTCAGAAAACCTTCTTACCATGTGTAAAGTCAGCGCGGTCAAAAGACCCGGAATAGCCAGTCGCTGCTGACTACTGGATGCTTGGCACTAAGTAGGCTTACCTCACCCGATCGCTGCCAGCTGCTAAGTGATCTTTGCGTTATATAGAGCGCTGGCGGGTTTTTGTGTGCCCTCCGCCTACAAGGTTCTAGTAGCCGAACTTGCACGAACTAGCTTACATAGACCAAGCTGAGACCAACACGGGGGCCAACGTTAAGATTGGCTGCTATGTGATATTGATGAAAGCCGAAAAAGGTTCGTGTAAAGACAGAGCGGTGTAACGCTCAGCAGCCATTAACTCTATCCACGGATGGGGTGAAAGGAAAAAACAGGAGATGCGCTGGAATTCCTGACCCACATCGAGGAGGAAAATAATAAGACACACAACGCTAAGCGAAGACCAAAATTTCGACTGGACGTATAGGACCAGTATAGTGGGTTTTTCGACTGTACGTATGGGACGTATAGCGGGTTTTAAGAACTACGCAAATCGACGTCAGATGTCATTATTGAAAGACTTTCTTAGACTAGAGAAAGAATTCGAAATAGTAGAGCAAAGCCGACAACCACAGACGAAACCAACCCACGGATATAGCAGTAGCATTTAATGTGAACAATCTTTGCCTACGAGTCAACAGCCCAGGACACTGAGCGCAGCAATGCAACAACCCGCCTATGCTATTCTGAAACGCTAGTGGCACTGGGAGATGGGTGGCAAACCCAGACCAGCCCCCAAATTCGACGGCCGAGAGATCAAAAAAGTGCACGTGTCTTATAAACGAAAAAATTGCGAAACTGAAATACGGGGAACAAATATAAAAATATAACAATAATAATAAATCTAACAGACAGCACGTCAACTGTACCCACAGAAGATCTACGGCTAGAGATAGAGCTCAGAAAAAACAAAGCAAGTGTGGCACTTTTAATACTCGATGAGGTCATTGGAGGCGTACTCCTAGGTATAGATTTCTTAGTACAATGCGACAAAACAGTAGAATGCATAGGAATTACATCACTTAGGAACGACAAATTCAAAAGGAAAAAAACAAAAACTGTGAATGGATCTAGCACACAAAAAGATACCGAGATCAAAGAGTTCCTCGACAGAAAACTATGCTTGATGAACCGAGTAAAAGGGACATATCAAATCGCGACATATAAGATCTATATGAAACACGATCGACCCTTGAAGCAGGGCGCTCCACAATAACCTCCAAAATAAATAAATAAGTCTCCAAAACAAAAACGAAATAAGTCCCCAAATTTTCGGCAGTTATAAGAAAATAAGTACCCAAAAATTAATAATAGGGACATTGGTAATAATCTGAATTACTTGTAATTGTATTTTGTGCTGAATTGTTTACCTGATCTTCTTCATCTAAAATATAAAATATACTCTGATAACACCATGTTTTTGCACATATTGATATTACCAGACATACGCTTACTCTATGCCCTGTTCAAACCTAATCTTAAACGAAAGCTCCCTAAGTCTTGATCTTCAACGCGTTAAGCCAGTATATTCACCGGGTCCCGATGGAATACTGGGCTGTGTGCTCAGGTATTGCGCGGAAGCTCTGTGCAACCCCTTTCTAAAATTGTTTACCTTATCTTTAGAAACCTCCGAATTTCCCCTCATTTGGAAGGAATCCTTTTTTATTCCTCTCCACAAAAAAGCTACCAAACGGATGCCTGTAACTATAGGGGCATCTCAAACTTATCGACTCTTCGAGAATGTAATAACTCCTCACTTTCAGCACTTGTGCAAATCCGTCATTTCCCCATGTCACCATGGAATTATGAGGCGGAGATTAAATACTACAAATCTGCTGGAACTTACCTCATTTGTTATTAGAGGTTTCCAACGCAACCTTCAAACCGATGTGATTTACACGAACTTTAGTAAAGCCTTTGACTCGGTTAACCATTCTCTACTTGTAAGGAAACTCGACCTAATTGGGTTTCCGGCTGATCTGCTTAAATGGATTTTGAGTTATTTGTCTCACAGAACTCAAACGGTTCTGTTTAAAAATGCTCTTTCCAAATTCCTCAGTATGACATCTGGCGTCCCACAAGGTAGCCATCTTGGCCTACTGCTATTTACATTGTTTATCAATTACCTTCCGCTAGTTTGAACCAACTCTCAACTTAAACTATGCCTGCAGTATAAGGACAGTTCTGGCCAGTTGGACTTACAATCGGATCTTAACAATTTTCAGGCATGGTGCCGTGCTAACTTATTACATCTCAACAGTGCAAACTGAAGACATTTTCACGTGTCACTCCCCAGTATGCCACTTATATGCTTAATGATTGCTCTTTGGAAAGAATAACTCTTGTCGATGATCTAGGAGTCCGCCTTGATCCTAAACTTTCGTTCTCTGAACATATTTCCTGCATGGTTCATAAAGCCAGAGGCGTGCTTGGGTTTATAAAAAGGTGGTCGAAGGAATTCGATTCCCCTTATGTAACTTAGAGTCTTTTCACCTCACTAGTTCGGCCCATTTTGGAATATGGTTCTTGCGTTTGGAGTCCCCGTTTTGGAGTCCATATTAACCGCATTGAGTCCGTCCAAAAAATATGTTTGCTGTTCGCCCTACGTGGCTTATCCTGGGATGACGACCTAAGATTACCGTCTTACTCTAGTAGACTTTTATTAATTAATCTTCCTTTGCTAGCTAACCGTAGAACGATGCTTGGCGTCGTCTTTCTACATAAGTTAATAGGTGGAGACGTGGAGAGGTCCTTTCTGCTAGGTCAGCTCAATTTCCACGTACCACGGGCTAACATCTAGATCCTATATCCCCTTAGTTATTGGTCACTGTAGGAGGGAGTTTGAAGTGCATGAACCCTTTAGGGTTTTATACGCAGATTACAACCGCCCTTTGATTATATTGTTGGAAGTGATAGTCTTTCTAATCTTAAAACCGTATTGCTTGTAGAATTAGCTCGTATGTAGTATGTGGTATCTTAGTAAAATATTATTTCTTTGTGCTTTTCTTTATTTTCTTTCTCGCGCGTCTATCTAGAACGCGTTTCGTGCCGTACGTCGCAGGGCTGCTTCCCTCGGTCGGTATATATATATATATATATATATACCCCAGTAAGAAAGGAAGCTGCACTTAACGTTAATGTTCCTTGCTTTAGTAGAAACGTTTTAACACTTTACAGAACATAATAATTGAAATTTTAACGATGCAGACGAAAAAAATATTTTTTGGGTAAAGTGAATATATCATTTCTGAAAGTTTAGTTTGGGAACTTATTTAACTTCTGTTTCTGGAGTCTTATTTAATTATTTTTCCGAAAAATTAACTCCCCAAAAAGCGTTGTTTTTGGGGACTCATTTCGCTTTCCCCCTTTTAGGATTGGTAAGTTATTTCATTTCTAATTTCGGGGACTTATTTCATTTTTATTTTTTGGGGACCCATTCCGTTTTTTTAGGGACTTATTTTGTTGTTTTTCCGAAAAATGAAATAACTTCCTAAAAAGCATTGTTTTTGTACCCCCTATTTCATTGGGGAGTTATTTCACAGCGCCTTAAAGCAGAGTTGTTATTCAAATGATCGCATACAAATGACCGCATACAGCTCGCTCGTGGTACTGGTTAGGAAGAAAAACAACCGGTGGAGGAGACTCATTATCGAATACAAACAATTAAACGCACTTGACTTGAAAAGCGGCTTCTGGCAAAAAACCTACGAAAGACCAGAACAAACAACATACCGTATTGACCGTACCTGGTCGAGGATTATTCTAAGGGAAAGTAATGCCTTTTGGACTACATACAGCCTCAGAAATCTTCCAACGTGCACTAGACGCGGTTCACCTACTGAGAAAGAATGTCTCGACATACACTGGGGAGTCGAAGCAACCCACCGAAGAAGGCCAAACTACCGATATCGACGGATGGATCCGAGACAAAAAGGTAGGAATTCGAAAATATCCGAGTGGAGTCTGGCCGACTACTGCATCGAAGGAGGCTAACTATATAGGCACCGACTTTCATGAGCAGCAGACAAGAGCATCAAACCATGGAAACTCTGCGTAAGCAAGCTCCAGAGAACACGCGTCTGGGCAAAAAACCAAGAGGCAACCACGGCAGAACACATTGGAATCAGGAAAAGCAAACATCGGATAGTAATCCGATATTACTGGCCAGGAATGCACAGGGTTATCAAGCAATTAATAGATAGTTGCACGACATTCTAAAAATACAAGGTAGCGCAGCGACACGCAGTCGGAAATATGCTAACCAGAATAGCATAAGCACCATTGGAAACAGTCTACGCAGTACCACTGCCAAGAACGAGCCACGGCACCAACATGCTACTAGTTTTTATCGACAAATTCTCAAAATGGATAGAAATAACAGCAATACGAAACGCAACCACGGAAGCAGTGCTTAAATATTCGGACGAGAAATACGTCATTGCAAAAGAACCAGCCCGTTACTTTTTTGAGGTGTTATAACTTCAATTATTACTGATACAATCGATATAGCGTCTGAAAGTAATAATGTGTAATGCCCTACAGAATCAGTTTTAAAATTTTGAAATGTCTTGAAATTTTGGAGTATCTGGAATAACCCATACATACAGATTTATTTTTTATTAACGCACTCAGCCGAACCCAGTCACGAAACAAAGACCTGGCGTTAATGACTTCATGTTTTATTTCTGATTCGTTTTCAGCGATTCGTGTTCAGCGCATCGAAATATTTCAGAAAAGTATGCTCTGGTTTCTGGTCCTGAGATTTTTTTCATTTTGTCAGCCTGTTTTATTAAATAAAAATTATAATTAATAATTTAAATGAACGTTAGTGCACTACGTTCAGTACACTCAAGTGGACCTTATGACACCAAGCACGTATTTGTTTGGGTTAAGTGTTAGTAGGCGCAATGGAAAATATATAAAAGAATACGAGGAAAATAACTACTGGTGCGCTTCCTGTTTACATACGTACTAAGTGGTTTAGGACTTAGGTTTTTAGTCTAGGAATGGTATCTACAGTAGACGGTATTGTGTAGAAATCATTATAATTTGCACATAAAACTCTAAAAGGTAAATACATTGGCGCAAGACTAAAGGTAAATAAGATCTAGTATTTACGTAAAAATTGAGCTGACCTGACAAGTTAGCATTTTCCACTTCGCCACAAACTATTTATTTATTTATTTAGAAAATATCGAATTTCTGCCATTGTAATCCATATCCTTACCTCTGACCGGGTTAGGAGTGTTTTTTAATGATATGCCTCGACTCCCATTAGGTGGGCAGAGGCAAGGAAAGGTGTCTTAAAATAATTTCAGTAATAACATTAAAGGACAATTCAACATGTAATAAAGAATATAGATCATTATAGGCCGTACATTAAACGTGGAAAGGGTCGTGCATCTTAAAATTAGATTTACACATATTTAGTGCAATCGGTCAAAAATAACACATCGGTCTTGAAGGGCCGAGAAACTCAACTTACTTAATAGATTAGATGATAAAATGTGACCATAAATGAGTTTGTGAAGGAACATCACTCCGTGGCAGGTCGACGATCCTTCAGCGAGGGCAGGCACAGAAGACGCAGGCTGTCGTTATAGGAAGGAATCTGACGATGTGATTACCAGTTAAGTCCCCGTAGAGCAAATAAAAGGAATTGTTTCTGAACTAAGTCAATAAGGTTTTGAAATTTAGCATATTGAGGTGGCCATACGCAAGAACAATATTCCAGAATTGGGCGAATAAGAGAGACATAAAGGAGTTAAGTGGTATAGGGATCATCAAACTCCTACGACCTGCGCTTAAAGAAGGCGAAAACCCTCTTGGCTTTACCAACAATTATGCCAATAGGGTCGGTAAAGTTTAAGATATGCTTAAACAGAACTCCAAGGTCAGCAGCTGAATAAATGCGTTTAAGAACACTTGTCCCAATGGAATAATTTGCAAGGAACAATTTTTTTTTTTAAGAAAAGACATTAATTTACATTTGAAGTTGTTGAGGAATAGCAAATAACACATTGTTCAAGTCAGTTTGCAAAAGCGTGTGTGTACACGATTTGAAAATGAACCCTTAAAAGCAACTTTTGCAGTTCGGTTTGATAAATAAGTTTAGTTTTAAGCTCCGTATGGAGTATAGCTAAAGTTTTAGTCAGCTAAATCTCCCTATATTTCGACCTGACCTGTGTGACCAGATGTTAGGATGTTCATAAAAAATCCATAAGAAATAATCGCAGCAGCTGCGATAATTCGGATAAATATAAAACAAAATTGACTTTAAAAGTGCAACATTTAGATATGGAAGCTTATAACCGTTTAATTAAAGTAGCATTTGGGCTATGCGCAATTGCTGTGACGATGGAGGAGGAAGCCTCCACTAAAAGGAAGCGTAGGTCTCCTAAATATTTGGTAAACCCATATTTAAGGGAACGCGGCTCTAAGGGCACAAAATATTGGGTAAACCCATATTTAAAGGAACGCTCTAAAGGCTCTAAGGGCCCAAGATTATAACTTTTTGCAAGACTCCAACTCAATACCCCAACACGCAGTTTTGACAGACCTAAGAGCATGCCGCCGAGATTGTCCTCAAAACTTTTGCAAAGAAATAAAAAACAATTTAAAAGAGTACCTAATAGCCAAATTGGATATTCCCAAGTTAGTTGACAAGCTGAGCCCGCTAACATTGATACATAAGAAAAAAAAAAAAAAATACAAATTACAAATTAATTATAAGTTAAAAATTTTTTATTATACCCTTGCAGGGTATTATTTTTATTTTATTTTATTTTTCTTGATTTGAATCACCAGCCACTGTGTCCCGCGCACTTTTTGAAAAATTTGAGTCGTAGTGCTTCTTGTGGGTAAAATCCCACAAAAATTGGTTCTCCTTTGATTAGATTAATTAAGTTAATTTTTTCCTCGCTGGTAGAAGCGGCTATAAAGCTCTTATTTGTGGGACTCGTATCCATTTTCGAATTGGGGGCAGTCGAAAGATTAAATACTTTGAACTTTTGACATGCCTAGTCGAAAATTCATCCGAATAAAAATACCTAACGCGTGTTTCGAAAATTCAGCTCTACTCCATACGGAGCTTCAGTTTTAAAAGTTAATTAGAGTTTTGGCGTCGGAATTTACCTTATCTACTCCTGTCATTTATAATCAACTTATGCGTAGAAATAGAATGGGTTTATATTATGATCTAGTTTTTACACGTTAAATTATCCTCCGGGCATGCAGCTGCCTGAAGGTTGTCCTGACCAGTCTCCTCCTCATCTTGTGTGCCTCGTTGCCCTTTCCAATAAAAATGCCAAACAGAAGTGGACCAAGGCGACTTCCTTGCGGGACACCCAAAGTTACCTGTACACGATTCAAAAATTAACCCTTTAAAGCAACTTTTTCAGTTTGGTTCGATAAATAAGTGGCAATCCAATTAATAAACAAAACAGGAAAGCCAAAAGGTGTCCGTTTTATATAAGTAGAAGGTGATTCACAGAATCAAAGGCTTTGCTGAAGTCTGTAAAAATAACATAAGTTTGTGTGTTGAATTTAAACTCGTTTCTAATGACAGCACAAAACTCAAGAAGGTTTGTGGAAGTAGACGGGTGTCTCATATAGCCATACTGCGAGCTGGACATTAATGAGCTACATTATTGTTGGAGCTGAGCAGTAACTAAAAGTTCGAATAATTTTGGAATAGCAATGTCCCAATTCCTCTGTAGTTTTCGATGTTGAATTTACTACCCTTTTTGTGAAGGGGAATTTTGAAGGATTTCTTCCAACATTCGGGAATAAATGAAAACTGAAGAGATAGCTGATACAGCTTGGACAGCGGTGGACATAGCGCACTAGCATAATTTCTTAAAACATAGCTGAGTACCAAATCTGCACCGTGAAGCGAAGGAACGTTCGAGTGTTTTGAGGTTCTGAAGAACATCATCATCACTGGCAGAAGAGAATAGAATAGTATCGAAACTAATAGATGAGTACGATGATTGGAAAAATTTAGCGAATAAGTTCGCGATGCAGGCACGTTAGAAGCGGACTCAGTGTTGAGATGAAGACAGGATGGAAATATTTGAGATTTTCCTTTAGAATTGAAAAATGCGTAAAATTGTTAAGGGTTCCCCTGGATTTCGTTTCTATACCGATTCAGGTAATTATTGTAGAACTCAGAATTATGTGTCAAAAATTAAGTATCTGCTGTTAAGTATCTAGCACAGTCAACTTGCAACTTGGTTCTACAAAACTTTTTAAAACGTCTAGACTTCACATTTTTCAACTTGGAAAGTCGACAAGAAAACCAGGGAGGCTTATGCAAAACGTCAGAATGTGAAAACGATGGAACATACATGTTAAAACAAGAGTATATAGTGCCATAGTTTACGGGATCGTCAGTAGGAGAGTCCAAAAAAGTCCAATAGACCGAAGATAAATAAGTGATCATGTTAGAGAAGTTAGCTTTACGAAAACAGCGAAAAGTTGCTGGCTCAGCTAAAGAACAAGACAGTAATGGGGTCGATACTTCTAGAAATATCTCAAGAGTGGGGTGATAAGCGTCTTCGGGGCTGGAGAGAGGGTAAATCGTAGGCATTAGCAAACTCCGACTCAAAAATAAGGTCATGGACTTTGTCACCACAGATCCTAGAGGCACTATTAACGTGCAGCTTTATAAGATTGCCTTATAAACTGCCAACATTCTGATAGTGAAGGAGAAATGAAACAATCAGTTTTTGGGAGCTCTAGTAGAGGGAGTCAAAGGCCCGCGAGGCCGAGGATTACTTTCGTGAATGAATTCGTGAACTATGACATGTTCAGGCCACACTGAAGTATCAAGAACCCTAGCCAGTAATGTATCGGAAAATCCAATTTTAAACGAAGATATTTCACGTCTTTGCTTAAAATTGAATTTTGAGACGCTAAATTCAGTGGTAGAAATATTCAACTTGTTGCTCAAATTGGTTTTAACGTCGTATTCGGAAGCACCCGGATTAAGGCGGGAAACAAAGGACAATTTTTTGGGGGCAACCCAAAACTAGGACGGACATGGCTAGATCAACTCGGTTTTGATGCTGATACAGAAATAATATACTTTATAGGGTCGGAGATGACTCCTTCACTGCGTTGCAAACTTCTGACTGAAATTATATATCCTGCAAGGGTATAGAAATGATTATGATTATGAAAGTAATACATATTATATTATAGATAGATTATAATTAATTCATTTGCCATATGTAAGGGTCGACAAGGTGGAAGATTGATATACAGGGTGTACAAATGGGAGAAAGCTGTCTATTTTTGCAGACGAAAACTGGTTACGACCCTTATTAGGGTTGCACGGCATAGCTCGCCTAGGTCGGGGTTTGAATATAAAAATTCTATGTTTCAGAGCCCTTCGTTGTCTGCCTCCAGTTCAAGCCTCGTCGGCTTGTTGAGATCTCTGCTGCGACCTCTCCGTGCTACCCCAAGTTCTCGTGCTAACCTGTATTCTCGGGAGTCTCGATCTATGCCATGCCTGCTTGTTACTCGATTACAGGAACCATGGTTGGATATCAACTAGCAAGCGCTGAACTTTTGCCCCATTCGCTTGGTCTAATTTAGCTAGTTCGTGCGAGTTCGGCTACAAGAACCTCTGCTCGACGATCGCTTCCTCATCAAGATTAGCTAGCAAAGCTTAACCTTGACCCTCATAGGCGTGGTCTATGCTAGAATTCGACTTCAAGAACCTTGCTCCACTACAACTACATGTTAGTTCTAAGTACTTTTTGATTTACCCCGGTGTTGTCAGTTGCGCTGCTCGCAAAAATGAGTCTTATATGAACTGGGTGCCTTTATATATGCCACCGTAAGCTAATTTCTCCCCAGAAATTATTTATCGAAGATCGATGGGTATGGGTATTGCCAAGCCGTCGGATATTGCCATATGACTTAGGGATGCCCTTGCTTCAGGACTAGCGTGTTTCGAGCCTTTTATCTAAAGTTTCCGCCCTTTATTTTTTTTAAGACTACTTTATTGATTTTAAGTTATGATTAATGGATATTATGAGTTAGGGTAAGTATATCAATGATAGAAAATAACATTTCAGTAGTAATAATAATAATAAAAATTCAATAATACTTCGTGCTTCATGCCGTTCGGCCTTAATAATCATAATAATAATGCATTCGTCTTTTCTCTTCAAAGTGAACGGCCGTGTTTTTTTCCTTGCTTTCTCGTTTTTTTAATAATTTTTGATAAAACCCAGAGGGTTTTATTTAAATTGTCTACATTTTGTCTCGGAAAATTCTCGTTCACTTTGTGTATTTTTAATTCAAAAAATTAGTTTATGCTGCTGGGGTTTGTTTTTGTTTTTTTTTTTTTTTTTTTTATTTCCTTATCTTTCTTCGTTTAATCCTTGTTTGCGCCGTCGCGACAGCTATACGATATTATTTTCTCTCTGTGCAGTTCCGTTTCTTATCTTATCTCTCGCCCTTACTCTCTTTAATGTAAAAGGTAGAAAGGTAAGTCTTTATAATGGTTACAGATATTTGTTTCGCGGCCCTCCCCTGCTCAGACATCGGAAGATTTAATGCCTTTATTCAAGGCAAAACCGGAGCAGAAAAAAAAAAAATAAAGGTAGAAAAATTTAAAGTTTCTTTGAACTCTTTGACAGAATATGCTTTACCAATTTCTGGCAAGAGTATATTGATGTCAAAGAGTACGAGACAAGAAAAAAGAATCTTCCGAGACCCGATCAGATCCTCTACCTCTACTACAAGCGTTCCGTTATACTATCAATCTCGAACAATACTCCTTGGATTACTAAAGAGTTGAGTCGCCTTAAAAATATAAAATCTAGGCTGTATGTTAAATTTACTGCATCAGCTCTCCTACTGCTCTTTGTGCTCAGTGTTATAAAAACTATTTCACACGTTTCAGGGCTCAGTTGCCACAATATCCTAAATAGTTTTATAATTTTGTCAACACTAAACGTAAGCCCCAGAGGCATCATTTGTCTCTTTCACTTGAAAATACGAACGTAAATAATGATCAAGCAATAGCCAAATTATTTGCACAGATTTTTCCAACAACATATTCACATTCTACGAATTCGAATCAGACTTTTTCCTAAAGTATGCTAAAGTCGACCCTTATTTTTAGTCCTAGTTTAAACGAAAGCTCTCTTCTTTTAGATCTTCGTATGAAGCCCGTTTATTTGCCAGGTCCCGACGGACCTGTGTGCTTAGATACTGCGCCGAAGCCCTGTCCAAGCCACTTTTTAAATTTATTTTAATTGAAATAATGTAATTTAAATTAAAATTAAATGTTTACTTTATTTCTAAAAACCTCCCCCTTCCCCTTATTTGGAAGGAATCATTTGTAATTCCTTTCTGCAAAAAAGGTAGCAAATCGGGTGCCAACAACTACAAAAGAAACTCTAAGTTGTCGGCCATCTCAAATCTTTTCGAAACGTAATTACTCCTCAGTACAACGCTTTTGTAGATCAGTAATTTCTCCATGTCAACATGGATTTATTAAGCGATTTTTTCGCTTTCGCAAGCTTTTGAGTTTAACGCGCTTTACATCGCTCTCCCTTCTTATCAAGTTTTCATAGTGAAATACTATTATTTTAAGCCCAAATTTTTAGCAAGTGATCAGTGTTTATATGATCTTTACCATCCAATAACATCTGGATAATTTTAAATAAAGACAGTGACTTTAATCTCGTAAAACAAATTCGGTTTTACCTTTTTATCAACTAGCTCTACCTTTCTCTTCTTGTGCATCGCGTTTACCGCTTATCTCTGAATCGCGTTGGTGTTGTTGTTGGCGCAAGTGATCTGCACACGCTGAACAATCACACAAACTCATAACTTCTCAGGGCTTAGATTAAAGCTCTTATTTTGCGCTCTCTGCTTTTTGTTTTGATCGTTTTTTTTGCCGCGGAATTATTAATATTATTGGCATTTTATTTTAAATTTCGTGTATTTATTTTTTCTACAAATTATTTAAGTAAATTATGGCTACCTGCTGTGCTAATAATTGTCCGAAAACACTGCAAAACGGATCTTTGTTAGCTGGCTATGTGAGAACATTGCCCATGTAGGTTGCGCCGGTTTTAAGCAATATGGCGGGCGTATTGCTGATCGCATACGTGAATATAGCGGATTGGACTAGACGTGCACGAAATGCCTACATATTAAATCCGATATGAGGACTTTTATGAGGCAAACTCACCTGGAGTTTCAGTCGCTGGCGGCCGATTTCAAGGAATGGTCAAACCGTTTCCAGAAGGCGGAACATTACTTCAAATCTTTACAACTGCTAAGTGACTCGGTAAAGAAAACAAATAGTAACTATTCTAATCGCTTTTTGCCTGTTTTAGACCCAGCGAGCACTCCTCTTATGCAGTTCACCCCTCGGAGCAAATCTACTGATAACGCCGTGGCTGTGGACGACGGCTCTGATGAAGAAGTAGCATCAGCCACCAGTTCTGGTCCGGTTGATTTCGACTTGCCCCGGCTCTGCAGCTTATAAACATCGACCAGCCATCCACCATGCTGCTGCCTCTATTGACGCGCCTTCGGCTTCAGTTGCTCCCCGTTTATATATCCCCCAGGGTATCAGGCCAGGACTACCGGACGATGCCGGCAATGCAGTTGTTCAGTCTGCCTTGCCGAATGCCCTTATAGTAGTTCGCGGCTCTCCCCTGATCTGACATCGGATGATGTAATTACCTTAATTCAAGGCAAAACCGGACCCGAAAAAATAAAGATTAAGGTGAAAAAATTTAAATTTTCTTATGTTAGGGATATTTCATCTTTTAAAATAAAAGTCCCTAATTTCTGAAATTAATTGGTCCGATCTATACATGTGCACTGACATGACGGATGCCATAAGATTTTTTACAATGCTATGAATTCATTTTTCAATGTATGTGTTCCGTTACACTATCCATCAATCTCAAATAGGCTCCTGGGTTTACTAAAGAGTTGAGTCGTCTTAAGAATATAAAATCTAGGCTGTATGCTAAATTTAGACATAAGCCCCTTCTTAAATTGTTTACCTTATGCTTAGAAACTTCCCACTTTCCCCTTATTTGGAAGGAATCATTTGTAATTCCTCTCCACAAAAAAGGGATAAAATCGGGAACCAATAACTACAGAGGAATCTCTTAGTTGTCGGCCATCCCAAAACTTTTCGAAAATGTCATTACTCCACATTTGCTGCACCTTTGTCGATCAGTAATTTCTCCATGTCAACATGGATTTATAAAGTGATGATCAACAAGAACAAACTCTTTGGAGCTCACTTCTTTCATCATATAGGGCTTCCATAATAATCTTCAGACATTTATACTGATTTCAGTAAAGCATTTGACTCTGTTAACCATTCACTTCTTGTTAGGAAACTCGACTTAATGGGGTTTCCGGATGATCTTCTTAGATGGATCTCAAGTTATCTGATTGGCAGGACGCAATAGGTCCAGTCTACATCTGGCGTCCCGCAAGGGAGTCATTTGGGTCCCATATTGTTCACATTATTTATTAACGACCTGCCCAAAGTCTTGATTAACTCTAGAGTACTTATGTACGCTGACGATGTTAAGCTTTGCGTGCAATATAAGGGCGCTGCATTCCAGTCTGATTTACAAATTGATAATTTTCAAACATGGTGCCGGCTAAATTTAAACTTAAACGGCTCTAAATGCAAGCTAATGACATTCTCTCGCGCATTCTTATACAACGGTGGTCGAAAGAATTCAATGACCCCTACGTTACTAAAACATTATATACCTCGTTAGTTCGTCCTATCTTAAAATATGGATCTTGCGTATGGAATCCCCAGTATGGAGTCCACAGTAATTGCATCGAATCTGTTCAAAATAATTTTTTACTTTTCGCTCTACGCGGTTTAAACTGGGATGCTGACCATAGATTACCGTCATATTCTAGTAGACTCCTTCTTATTAAATTACCTTCCTTAGCCAATCGTAGAACTATGTTAGGCATTACCTTAATTTTCAATCTTATCCGCGGTGACGTGGAAAGTGCTGACTTGTTAGGTCAGCTCAATTTTCATGTTCTGAGAAGAAACACTAGATCCTATTTACCATTAGTCTTTCGCCAATGTAGAACTTCGTTTGAATTGCACGAACCCTTTAGAGTCTTATGTGAAAATTATAACGATTTGTACACAATAACATCTAACGTAGATAGCCTTCCTAGACTAAAAACCTTAATCCTTAACCACTCAGTACGTATGCAAACAAACAACCAGGCAGCACGCCAGTAGTTATTTTCCCCGTATTCTTTTCTATTTTTTCCATCGCGTCTACTAACATATAACCCAAACAGGCACGTGCTTGGTGTCGATGGGCCACTTGAGTGTACTGACCGTAGTGCATCAACGTCCAGTAAAAAAAAAAAAATTATATACCCACGGAATTTGTTGGTGCAAAAATGGACTTGCCACGCCCACCAGAAATGGGCGCATAAGAGGGTCAAACACAAAATTTCGAAATTTCCAACTTTAAAATAAAAATAAAAATATAAAAAAAATGTTACGCATATTTTAATGTTAACTTTATTTACATAATTTCCCTTAATTAATATAAAAAAAATAGTTTATATATATTTCCAAACTTTTTGATGAATTCTGTGGTTTTCTACATTCTACATTTCTACATGGTCAAGGAAAATTATTTAGGTTCATAAAAAAGTTTGCTACAATAGTTTATAATAAATAAAACTGATTAACGAATAGAAAAATGTTAAAAGTTTTAATAATTTCGAAGTCAAATTAAAAATATGCGGCGTTAAACACAGAAAAAAACTCTCAGTTTGACGCACTATGAACTACATTTTAACGATTGCCACATTGCCAACGAATAACAATACGAAGAAAAGAATTCAAGAGCAATTTTAATCTGAACTGGGTCTATTGGTTGATCTTCCAAAGCAAGGCTTTGGAAATACCAATGACGGAAATACGTCGAGAAAATTCTTTAGCAACTTTGAAGTTACATCCCGTATAATCGGAGTCGATAATGAACTCATTAAAAGAGTCAACGTTTTGTTAAGTGTGCTAAGCTGCACAAAAAAAATTGATCCTAGAAAGTTTGGCAAGTATGCTGCGGAGACATCCAACATTCTAAAGGACAAATATCCAAATAAATTGTTAACACCAACGGTGCACAAGGTGCTGGATCACGGCGAAAATATCCTGGATTATCAGTGTCTACCAATTGGCGAGCTATCTGAAGAGGCACAGGAAGCTAAAAATAATGATTATAAAAGGTACAGATACTTAAATACGTGCAAAATTTCAAGGTCTCGACAAAATGAAGATCTATTTAAAATGCTGCTGGTGTCATCGGATCCAAAAACTTTCTTTATGAGACATGTCCGAGCTATGCCAGAATTAAAATTAACTTACTCGCCCGATATGGTGGCTCTATTTGAGAACGTTGAGGACGACGTAAATAATCAAAGCATTGAAGTAAAATCCGTTGATAAATGTTAACTAATAAATTTATTAAAATTTTTGGCAAAACTATAGTTACTATAGTTACACTTAAAAAAATCAAACATGAAATCAAAAAAAAAAGTGTTGCATATCTTAGGGGGGGCTGATGAAAACGCAGAGTTAAATTGGCAAAGCTTCAAATATTTTACAATGCTCAAAAATTAAGCATGAAAACTTTTTTTTAATTTATTAAGAAATGTTTAAGCAATTTTTTGAGGTCATCAAGAAAGGTGGCACACGCTGGCATCGCAGTTAGAAGCCTATGTTTTGTTTTAAAATATGGCAAAAATAGGTGTCATTTAAAAAGAATTCTACAAAAATCTGAAATTTCAAATTAAATTTTCTAATGACATGAAATTATTGGCATTATATCAGATAATTATGGAAAAATTACATTAACTACACTACCATTATAGTTACTTAAATATTAATAGTCAAATTTGCCCTACGTACTAAGCTTTTCGCACATTTTTTTTTTCAAAATTGTGTCAACTTTGCGCGTCTCTATAAATTCAAAAAAAAAAAAAATCGTTAAATTTTTTAGTTTTCACATTTTAAAAATAGAATCAATTTCCAATTAAATGGTATCATTTGTTTGGCTCATTTCAACAAGTCAAAAAGTGATTTTTGCAACGAGTTTCGGCAGAATGCCCCAGTGTGCGACGTCTGGCTTTCCTAAGGTGACTGCCCTGGGCCCTTTTCTATTTATTTTATATATAAATAACCTTTCCCTATACGGTCGGTTCCAGCCTCTTTGAGTGCAAAACCAAAGCACTTGACTCAGGTGTTATGATTGCCTCAAAATTTATTTTTATTTAGCATATAAACTTTATAGTTTGTAAAGTGTGTGCTATGTATGGGTTTATAAAACGTAATGCTGCTAAATTCACCGCCCCTAAGCTTAGCTTATTTTTTTTATTTGTGAGGGTAAGCTGGCGTCCATACATTTTCAGCGGCTCGAACGTACTTTAAAAAAGTTTTTGTATTTTGCCCATAACTCCCTGAATTCCTATTATGCCTTAAATGAGCCAATTTTTAGGGCATTAATTTATTTTACTTGCGACTGGACCCAAGCTCACCAAGGGTCTTAATTAAGAAATCGTTTTTTAAATAATTGGCCTCAATTAATGTTAGTAAAGCAATAGTAAAGTAGCCAGAATAGAGTTGGGATGGGAGTTTGGTGTTGCTACACAGGGGGTAGAGTAAATGGTTGGGCATTTTGAATTGTATAATGAATTTATTCACATTTAACGTTACTAAAGCTGAAGCTTAACCAATTTTTTGAATTACAGTTTAAAATGTTTTCCATATTTTTCATTTTAATGAATAAAAAAACAAAGAAAATATGTAAAATTTTGGAGAAGGCAACATTGCTTAGAGCAAGAAACTTAGGTGTAGCTTCCTACCTTTCTAAGATTGTTTATAAAGAACGGAAAGTTCAATTCAATGCTATATACACACAATCGCAAACGTACAATTTGTTTGGACTCTGTTTCAAAAATTTTACAAGATGCGTTCCATAGTAAAAATGACTTTTAAAATCCAGCGCCCCCTGGTGGCGCCATGTATATGTGCGTTGAAATCTGCTATCTTTAGTTATCTTCCTTTAACTTTCACTGAAACATTTCAATTAATGTAACAAGTTTATGGCAATAATTGATTATTCCGTACCATAGTGCACGAGTGGTTTCACGTTTTCGAAATAGTCGTAAAATAATAATAAATGTGGTTACATTATTTGGGCAGCCTAGATGTATTGGGAGTCTATATTCTGTTTGTATTTCACCAGAACCGCCAAGTATTTTATCGGCCTCTCTCATGGTGTCCTAAACTCTCAATTAAAGAAGTCAAAAAGGAGTCGCTGCATAAATTTTAACAAGGCAATGCGTCCATAATGCGGATGTCGAAGTTATCGTTTACATATACTTTAATACCTTGTGAACTTTGCCCAAAGAAATAAACTTAGTTTGTATTATCTTTGCATAAATTACGATCAACATGTGGGCCAATCAAAACTCGTGATCATCAAAAATTCAATCGAAACGGTACGTGGATGCATAAAAACTTATCCGAAATAAATATTAAAATTCATGGAAATGGAATTAAAGAATTAAAGGTTTGGTCTATGCCAAAGCTTTTGATTTGAGAGAGAGCTTTCCGATGATCTCTGAATTAAACATTCGAAGGACATAATTAAAAATGTCAAAAAGGTTTAACCTATGCTAAAGCTATTGATTTGGGAGAAAGCTTTCCGACGATCGAGAATTTTAGACAGAAAGCTAAGGGGTCCTAACCGTGGGATCGAAAGGATTGCAAAGATTGGTAACATATTTGGTTGGATCCGCCACTGAAGTGTGTTTTGTTTAGAGTAACAAAGAGGAGGAAGTTGGTTATGGAGGGTCTGCTAAAGATAAAGTGTGAGCTGCCTTGACTGACTAGGGTCAGTTGTTTAGTGTAATCTGATAAGACTGGGAACTCAATTGAAATTATGGTTGAATATTGCCTGAGTTTTTTTTATTTTATAGAACTTTATATAAAGACAATGCTGGTAACTACTGATTACGATTGTTTAAATTTTCAAAAACATCATTATATGATTTTAAATTTCGATTTAGACTTTCCAATTCGATTACCACAGGGGATATAGTCGAATTTTTAAAAATAGGACCACGTTTAGGGACAAAATAAAAATTTAAAAGCGAATTCGATTTCAGAAACATAGGCATTAAAAAACCTAAAGACGATTCCTATTAAAATGTATGTAATACCGACCTGGTTGTGTCCTAAATTAATTGGAATAGTGCTACGAATGCCGATGTTATTTAATTATAGATCGGTGATATAATAAATTAAGATATTGTGTAATAAAATAGTGGGATATGTTTTATTTTCTTATATATGAAAAAACAGAGGTCGACAAAAAACACCGGTGTCTCAACTGTAACGGGCATCTATAAACAACAATAAGGCTTAGTGAAACGCCTTCGGCTCGTCAGCTAATGGTGTGGATCCGTGCTCTAGTCCACCAATTCTTCCTTGATTATTATCAAAACTCAGGTTGCATGCTTTGACCAACCAAAAGAAAACCTCTAACCGGGAAGAGAACACACTCCAACGCTTGAGCTACTACCGGGCTCAAAGACCCCTACACCTGCGATCGGGTCCACCACTTATCAACCTCAGCTGTTATAAACATATTTATTTATCAAAAAACATAATTAAATTTTTAAAAAAACTAATATTGCCCAAAATACAAATTAAAATCCACTTAAAAAATAAGAGTATAGTATAAAAATAATTTTTTTTTGTACGTTTGTTGTTGATGTTGAGACTAACAATAAGTTTTAAATTTTAATATATCTTACGTTAAATATTATTACGTTTATATTAGCTATACCGGGATGGGATATATTAGTTAGACAGGGATGGGAAATCGTTTCGCTATAGACGGGAGTGGTAGCTTAACTGGGTAAATTGTCTGGCTCGTAGATTTGGGTGACTTGAAAGTCTGGCTTCGTAATTAATTTTCTGCAAACAATTTCTTCTTTTACGGGATTTTTATCCAGGTCTCTCTGGATGTTCGCGTTTAGGATGTACCAGTGGGCACCAGTTATTGTTGTTGTTGTTCGTTGGATTTTTGTTTGTACTCGTTGAATGGTTTCTATGTTGCTGCTCCTTGTATTTCCCCAGAGTTCCGAATCATAAGTCCAGATGGGCTTTAAGCATGAGTTATAAAGTAAGACTATATCTGAGTGGGAGGGGGGAGCGGTGATTTATAAGCCACTGAAGGCTGCTGGTATTTATTTTTAGGTGTGGCTTCTTTGATTCGATGTGCTTTCTCCAGGTAAGCCTCCAATGAGATAGGTGACTTCGTCGGCTTGTGGAAGCGGCTTGTTTAGGGACGGTGGTGAGCATTTCGACAAGTTCATAGTGAATGTAATATGCTTACATTTTGGCTCATTGACTTTAAACCGTCAATCCGCTAGCCGATTTTCGACGGCCACCAGATGCTCTTTTAAATTTTCTGTTGCTGTTTATGGGCATTTCGAGCGGCTGACAATGGCGAAGTTATCAGCAAAGGTTGAGATGAGTGTCATGCGGCTTGTCGGGATGTCTGCCGTGTATAGGATGTACAAAATTGGCCCAAGCACACTTCCATGGGGTACTCCAGCTTCGATTTTACGGGTTGTTGAAGTAAACGTTTTACATCTTACCGTTAGAGACTCTGTTTCTAGGATAAGACTCAAGCAACTTATGGGAGCTTTCTTAACTATATCTTAACTAAACGATTGAGGCTAAGTATTGAAACAACTTTTTTTTAATTAAGACCCTTGGTGAGGCAGGGTCCAATCGCATGCTTGGGGGCAGATTGTTGATGTAAGTTAAGGTCCTTAATGGGCTCATTCGAAGCATAATTAGTTCTGCAAATAGGCAGTAATAACGGTTCAAAAGTTCTTAGATGCCTAACCGGAACAGCAAAATTTATGCAACTTAACAATGCAGGACAATCAATTTTGCCTGAGATAATGAAATGAAAACTATGCTCCCAACGATTCTCCTGTCATGTAAAGAAGATAAGTGTACAAGACGACATTTATTGGAATAGGAGGGAACGGGTTCATGGAAATTTAGAGAATTAAGGGCAAAACATAAAAACCTTTTCCGAATGCGTTCGGAGCGGTGAGAATATATGGATCCAGTCGGGTTCCAAACAAACGAATCATACTCCAGCTTAGACCTCACAAAAAAAAAAAAAATAAGCAAAGCTTTGTGCATTACGTTTTATAAAGCCATACATAGCATACGCTTTCGAAACTATTTAGTTGATATGATCAATGAAAAGGAATTTTGCATCAAACATAACTCCCAAGTCAAGTGCTTCGGTTTTGCATGCAAGGGGGCTGGAATCGACAGAGGACGTAAATTGCGAAGCGTTGGGCATTTTACTGTACGTGACAGTAAAACATTTGGACAGGTTCAAGGGTAGCTTATTCCGAGAGCACCAATCTCCAACTCTAGACAAGTCATCCTGAAGCATAATGCTATCCAGAACCGAACTCACCGACTTGAAGATTTTGGGGTCATCGGCAAACAATAGAAATTCCGAGTACCTAGAGCATTGGCCAATGTCATTTATAAATAGAATAAAGAGATAAGGGCCCAAGGCGCTCCCCTGAGGAAGTCCAGAAGTCGCTATATAAGGGCTCGAAGAGTGACCATTGCACACCACCCTATACCGACGGCCATCAAAGTAGGATCTAATCCAAGTCAGCATTGATGAATGGAAGCCTATTGGTTCAAGCTTTGCCAGTAATGCACTATTGCAAACCTTGTCCAAAGCTTTGGCAAACCTGCTTCGGTCTCGAAAAGGCATTAATGCAAAAAAGGTTAAAAACAGCCAAGTTTGCTTGTCGACCGTCCTGGCATAAAGCCGTGCTGGTTAGTGCTGATGGTGCTACCAGTGAGAAAGGCAAGCTGCTTAGCTACAATTCGCTCACTGATATGTTGCTAAGCTTTGCAATTGGCCTATAGTTGGAGATTATGCTTTTAACACCGGACTTGAAAATAGGAGTAACTGTTGCCAGTTTCCATCTCTGAATAAAAACATCCTGAAACACCTCTGAAAGAACCCCAATACAATTTTTTAGTACATAAGGTGAAAGCCCATCGCAGTCGAATTTTTCAGAGTCATTAAGGCTCTCCGCCGCAAGATGGCAGTCGGATTCCGAAATATATAAGCTCTCAATACTGGAGCTTGGAGCAACGGATCGAAGCGTAATATTATCATTCCATGAAGATAGTGGCTCAAAGTTTGACGCAAAGTATTTGGCAAACAGGTTTGCCACTTCAAGATCCGAAGATGCGGATGAGTTATATAATGACATATGGGAGGGGATGGATGATGTTGTCCTTTTAGAGGTAACAAAGAGCCAGAATGATTTCGAAATGCTAATTAAATATATTTCCACATCCGCTATGTATTGGTTACATAAGAACTTATTTAAAAATTTGAATTCGCGCTTATGTTGTTTGTATTTATTAAAGTCTGCAGAATTACCATTTTCAACAAACCGTTTATAGTATTTTTTTCTGAGATTCTTGTATTTTTTTAGTCCTTGTGTATACCAGGGTAGTTTATAAGAACCAAAGACCCGTTTTATCGCGTTTTTTTTATAATTGCTGAAATAGATATTAAGAAGTTTTCATAGCAAATGTCTAAGTTAGCATGCGAAAAAACCTCAACCCAATTAACAAGATTAATATCATTACAAATTAAATTTAAGTTGCTCGCATTAATATACAATGAAGATGTGAGTGGTTTATATGGGGAAAATGTATACATAAATAATGAAATGAGTAAGGGCTGGTGGTGAGCATCACACTCAAAAAGACAGTTAACTAGATTATAGTTCGGGCCTTGACTAACAAAAATAGGGTCTAAAAGCTTATTTAATTTATTAAATACATGATTAATGTGGACAAGTCCCATACTGAAAAGATCATCAATGACCATAATATCCTGGGGCAGATGCAGATTACTGGGAACCATTGCTGGTGAGCCCACTCCATGCACCAACACTAGATTGAAGTCGCCAAAAACAGAGATAAACTGCGAATCCTCCAAATCATGATTGATACAGGCGATATTACCCACATGAATGGGGTGCTGCATGGGGGAATATATGATACCACCAGAAGAAAAGTTTCCACAGACACAAAGCTGATCAAGAAGGGAGTCATCATTCCTAAGCCAGATGGATGTGCACCTCAGAGTACGGCGCACAGCAATAAGAACTCCTCCACCTCTGGAGCATTGCGTCTTAACAGCATCCCGATCTTTTCGGAATACTTGGTAGAGGTTGGCATTAAAAAATGCATTGTCGAAGAAGTTGAAGTTGAGCCAAAATTTCAACTAATATAATGACATCATAGTCGCATGACGATGTTGGCAGATAGACAGCGTCAATCTTTGTACGCATGCCGGATATATTTTGAAAATATATTTTCAGGCTGGGGCTTTCGTCATTTGTGGAAGATGAAGTTAGTTGCGCAGTTTCTGGACAAGGCAGCCTTAAGTAGCGATATAGATCCCACTTTAATTGTGTTAGTATCAATATCCAAATGACTCGAAGTAAATAGAAAAGAGCGAATATAATAAATGGCATCAGCCTGCATCAGCTGTTGTTGATTGATAGGCAAATCCATGGATAGCGTCAAGGGAGCGTGCCCAGACATCACACAGCATCCAAAGAAGACGAAGAAGATCCAACGGCGAAACCCGGAACGGAGCGGTATCAACATGTAAAGCGGACGATGAAAACAACAACTCGAGCCAAGGTTGTTGAAGCAGCGGGGGCGTTGAGAGCGTGAACGAGAGCGCCAAGCCAAGGCGAATATCGCATAAAAGAGACGGCGAAAACTTCGGCTGTTGTTGTTGTTGACGCATAGTAGGTGAAGGTGACGAGCGCGCCAAGCCAAGGCGAATATCGCATAAAAGGGACGGCGAAAACTTCGGCTGTAGTTGTTGTTGACGCATAGTAGGTGATCGCTCTATTGTTGCAGATGTGTTGAAAGGTGCTAAAGGAGAAATTTTTCAAATATCAGACACGGAAGAGGGCTGATGGGCCGATACGAAGAAGGCTGGGATTTATCTTTGCCTGGCTTCGGGATCATTGTAATAACCGACTTTTTCCATTGGTCCGGAAAGTAGTCCCATTTTAATATTTAGTTGATTGTGTATGCGATGCATCTGACAGCGCATTTAGACAATTCAATTATCATTTTGGGAGAAATTAAATCGAGATCAGGAGCTTTTTTTGGATTTATTTGTTGTTTAATGGTCTTAAGTATTAGAACTAGAAGACGGTGGCAAAAGCTGGACGTTCGGTAGAGTGAATTGGTTTGATGGCAGGTGAGGCTTGAAGACGTTTTGCAAAAGATAAGCAAAGCTGTTTGCCCTTTCTTCGTCACAACGCGCCCAGTCACCTGCTTGTGATCGAATTGGCCATTCGGGTTCTATTGGTGGTTGCATGTTTGGATGAGCTCTCCATAGTGGAAATTTGTTGCCAGTCAGAGATAGCTTTGCAATGTATGCACGTTGAGCCTGGTTCTTTTTGATAGACAGTGCATTCGACAATTTTCGAGATGCTTCGTTAAGTCTTTTCTTAGCGGCTGGGGACCGTGAGTCTGCCAGTCTCTGCGAAGTCTCAAGTAAAAGAGCTTCTATGTGAGCACTTAAGCGTCCGATTCTTATAGGATTTGTGGCCGAGTTCTCCGGCGTGGAATATTTGGCGGTGGAGGATATTACGTCCGTAAGGTGTTTGAGCGATTTTTCAATGTCAGATTCACACGAAATTTTGGGATCGAGTTAGATGTGTGCACTTATATATTTTTTGTAATTCAGCCAGTTGGCTTTATTTGATGTCAGATGTCGGGAATGTTCCAAAAGGTGCGGCTCTTCAGACAGACAGAGGAGAACAGACGAATGATCGGACGTAAGCTCATCGAGAGTTTTTGCGCTAATTAGTCAGAGCGGGACTCTTCTAGTTACAGCGAAGTAAATAATGTGTGGTTGTTTTTTTTTTTTTTTTTTGTATTCGTGACTTTATTTGTTAATACTATTTACAAACATAAAAAAATAAGGAACTGCATCGCTGTTTGACGAGGCAAGGACCCGCAATGTGCGGTGTGCTAGGCCGCTCAGCCCGTCCGCTCCTGCCTCCCTCTCTCCAGAGACCTCAGCGACTTCATGAGTTTGTCTGAGAGCTCTGCTGCGGCATCCCTTGCATCCCTTGGGTTCTCCAACATCAGCGGCACCAGCGGGTCCACATTAATCTCCACTCCTGCCCTCTCCTCGTTGAATCGACGGCACTCGAAGATAAGGTGTCGCGCATCCTCTACTATGCCAGATTCGCAATTCGGGCAACCGTCCTCGTCGTCATGGCTGAACCTCCTATGGGAACTACGGAAGCAACCATGTCCGCTCAGCACTTGTGTCAGGTAAAAGTCCACCTGCCCGTGCTTCCGCTCCATCCAGGCCTCGGTATTGGGGATCAGCCTGTGTGTCCATCTCCCTTTCGCTGAGTCATCCTACTTGGCAGGCCAGCTCCCGTAGCTCCTTCTTCTGGCCGCGCTTTTTAGTTCAGCCTTGGCGACTCCATTTCAGGACTCCGTCCTGAATGCGTTTGCCACTCGGATAGCGCACTGTCTGAATGTGGACTCGACTCCTCGCATATACGACTTGGTCTCGGCCGCTTCCGCTCACACCGGCGCCTCATACAGAATCAGGAAGGTAACGACGCTTGTCAGTAGCTTTCTAGTGGTCTGCTTGGGGCCTCTGGTGTTCAGGAGTATACGGATCTCAGCCGTCTCCACGGGTTTCCACCTGGAAATCAGGACTGCCTCCGACTTGTGCGCCGCTAGCTCCAGGCCGGTGCTCGCGAGCCACGATTCGATCGCTTTGACCGCGTCGTTTCCCATTACTTCCGCCGCGGTTGGCTCCTTAGAGGCTTTGACCACCGCTACGTCATCAGCAAATCCCACCACGGTCGTGCCATTGGGCATCGGGAGTCGCACCACTCCGTCGTACATGTTGTTTCAGAGCAGGGGTCCCAAAACGGAGCCCTGGGGGAACCCCGGCTGAGACTTCGTATGCTCTGGAACCCATGTCCGTGGCCACTGTGAGCACTCTCTCACTGAAATAGCTCCATACTATTCTCAGCAGGTACCCTGGGATGTTCAGGGCGGGCAGGGCCTTCAGCATTCTGTTCCAGTCCGCGGTGCTAAAGGCGTTCCTTATGTCTAGCGTTTCAACTAGGCAATAGTGTTGGGAACCGCCTTTCCACCTCCTGCCCGCAATGGCCGAGCCCGCTATCTCCTTTACCGTCTCGATGGCGTCAAGCGTAGATCTCCCCTTCCTGAATCCAAACTGACTCGGAGAATGAACCCAGGCCTCCTCAGTGGCAGTAGGCAGTCTGGCTGAGATGATCTTCTCCAGCACCTTGCTAGTCGTGTCAGTGAGGCAGATGGACCGATATGAGGATGGCTTCCCCGGTGGCTTGCCCGGCTTGGCGAGTAGCAGCAGCTTCTGCCTCTTCCATCTCACTGGGAAGACCCCCTCCTCCAGGCACTTAGTGTACAGGGTTGCGAACTCCCTCGGATGAACAGCTTTAAAGCTGTTGGGTACAGCATCCGGCCCTGGAGCCTTCTTGGGTCGCACCGTCCTTCCGATCCTGCCTACCTCCGCTTCTGAGTCTTCGTAGGCATCCTTGGGATGACGCTCCGCGCTAGGCTCCATGGACACCGGAGCTCCTGTCGGGAAGAGCGCCCGCACAATGCCGTCCAGGGCTTCTGGGTCCGATGGAGCAGTGCTTCCTGCTTTCAGCCCATTAACGACCATCCTGTACGCTCCGCCCCAGGGGTCGTCCTCCGCCTCGCCGCAGAGCTGTAAGAAACGACGGGCCCTCTTAGCTTCTCTTATGGCCTTTTTTAGGGCTTTCCTTGCCGCTTTGTACGCCTCGCTACACTCGGCCACTCGCGAGGAGCCACGTGCACGGGTAAGCTGCCTGCGGGCTCGAAGGCAGTTGAACCTGAGGTCTGCTATCGCGTCGCTCTATGGTCTATGGTGCCTCCGAAACGAGCCTCTCTGCCGCATACTTCGGTCGCAGGCGTACTGCAGAGTTTCTACAATCAAGTTCGCAGCCTCGTTTGCTCCACCAGCTGATTCGGCCGACAATCCATCCAGCGCATTTGCAAATGCCTGAGTGCACAACGTGTCCGGCCGGCAGGCTTTAATGGGCGGCGGTGCCGTGCGGGTATCTTCCACGGTCACGCCCACGGAGCACAGTATCGCCTTGTGGTCGCTTCCGGTATATGTGTCGCTGACTCCCTCTGGTGTTCTGGGATATTGCTCTACTCACATACGTAAGGTCGATAGCCGAGGCGGCTCCTGCTCTGGCAAACGTGTGCCGCACACCGTCATTGAGGAGGAAAACGTCTGTCGAGGCAAATGCTTCCAGCACCACGCGTCCTCTGGCGTTGGTCAAGGCGGATCCCCACTCCTTGGTTCAAGCGTTAAAATCGCCTCCGACAACGAAATTGGCCCTCCCACGCAGCTCGCAGCATAGGCCGTCCAGGATCCGCCTCCAGGGCAAGGCTAGGCGCAAGGTAGCAGCTATATATGCAGTAGCCGCTCACCTCCGCTCGTACAAATCCATCCGCTGCCAGGATGTTGGACA
This sequence comes from Drosophila watanabei, assembly GCA_008042575.1. NCBI lineage: Eukaryota > Metazoa > Arthropoda > Insecta > Diptera > Drosophilidae > Drosophila > Drosophila watanabei. The sequence continues at coordinate 28,453 of VNJS01008217.1, forward strand.
TCCGCCGCTGCCCGTCGCCGCAGAGCCAAAGGCCGCTTTGCAAGAGTGGTGTTTGGCCCACTCCTCCCGCTCTCACCCTGTAGGGTTCCCCAAGAATAGCCACGTCCGATTCTATCTCTCGCACCGTCTACATCAGCTGATCCTGCGCCGTCACAGAACGGAAGTTTTCTTCATTGTTAGTCTGCAGTTTTGTTTCTGATATATTTCCTCTCTGTTGAATGGTAATAAAGAAGTTATTTGGCCCAATTACTTGTTAAATCTTGTTGATAAGGTCTAAACAGTTGTGTTTCCCAATGTAGATAGGAGGTGGCTTAACAATTTTAATGACTTCTGGCGCTTGAGCCTGATCTTTGTCGACCCTGCCAAGTATTGCAAATCTGTTTTCGGATCTTCCTGTGGTTGTGTTGCCTATAGTTTTCGGGACTTTTGGCAAGTTTGGGGTTACTATTTTTGTGGGCTAAGCTTTCTTTTGATTTGTATATACCGATCAATCCCGGTCTGTACAAGAGTATTGTTCCTAACAGAGTAAGTAGAAGTGAGTTTTACTTGCGGTGTTGAGATAGGCCACTGAGTAGCCGCTGACGTTAAAGTTGTTGTTGTCGTTGATGTTTATGTAGTAAGGGAGGGGACCGTAGTAATGAGCGCACAAGCCGACGTGGTCGTTGCATTGGTAGGAGGGAGGGGGGACGGGCACTGTGAACTCCACGACTGAGTAACGACGGCGCTGCTTGAGCATTGGGTTGTTAGTGACAGTGAGCACACTCTTCCTGAGGCGGTCAATGACGTTAATTTAGTTGTTGCATCCGATGAGTAAATTGAAATGTAAGCATTATTTCGCACAGAAAACAACCGTCGTTCGTCTAGTTGTTTTAATTGCCGATCGCGACTTTGGTTTGTGGCTTTGTCGGTTGCACTTGTTTATGCTTTATTAAAGTTTGACATTCAATTAATTGGATTTTCAGTTTCTCACAGGCACAAGGAAATATATCCCTTGCGATATGGCATGTCTGCCAGCGTCTTTTTGCTGTATGTTTTTATTGTAACTTTGGTGTTTTAGAGCTCTCTTGGCAGAGCGATCGAATACACGTCTATACGGGGCAACGTTCGACCTTAACCTATAAAAAATATAAATATAATTAATATATAAAATACACTAAAATAAATAGCATAAATAACTTATAAAAATATGCGTATGTACTATAAATATAGATATAGGGGTTTTAATTAAATTCTGCTTGCTTTATAATTTCAATTTAATTTACCAAAAATATTTCTTTACTTTAAGACTAATACACACATAACGTGCGCCGTGAGTTATTTTTCTATAATTCTTCAAGGATTTTTGAGCAGCAGGATCGCCTCCCTAGAAATAGTTTTCATTGTTTTATATAATGACTCAAAACTTAGCAAATGTACATGCAAAAGCTCTCAATACGACATTTACTGCTCGCTCGTCTTCAAAAACTACGATCTTCCTTTTTTCGCTAAAATTCTTTGTTGTCTTTACTTTATCGTTCTTATCCAATTAGTATAAAAGAAAAAAACGCAAATTCTGCATATTTTAACTCATGTTCTTTTTCCTTTTTTTCTTCTTTTGGTTTAGCTAGACAATTCACACCAAATAATAAACATTCAACCAAAATAGCCGCTCAATATAATTTAGCCATGTTTTTAAAACTCTCACCAATTTTTGAATGGCATCTGTCGAAGAAAGCGCTTTGTTCGGGAATACATGTTAATTGCTGCGAAAAAGACAATATATATTTTTATTATGGAAGTTAGGTACTGGCCGCCCTCTCCACCACATAATCGCTCCAATGCGAATTTCTTGTGCGCTCAGCTGCTGGATATCAAAGCGTTTCCGTCAATCTTATTTATCGTAAATTAAGTTTTCTTTTTTTTGATTGCCGAGCCCCTTAACATTATACAGAGTTATTTTGTCTAAAAAGTCTTTAAATATAGCATTTGCAAAGATAAATTTTTGGGTAATTTTTTAGATAATCTCAAAGTCTTGCACTAAGTCGTTAAGCTTGTTTTGCCTTATTTAAGTGGGGTTTAGAATCTTCGGCGTTATGAGTAAATTAGCGCTGGCCGTCACGTTCATAAACTTAAGATTTTCAACTTCCTCAGTCTTTTAGTCTTAATTTTCCTTTTACGGAATTACGGGATTGATTCAACAAATGACCACATGGACATCATTCTAATAGTATTTCGCCGTATTTTCAGAGAAGAACGAAGTTTCTAGCACCTTCTGTTTCCAAGTTATATCACTCCAAAGTAGGCTAAAAACAGAATTTTTCGCAACTTTGAACGCGTTTTTTGATAGACAAATTCTGCTTATAGATTCGGATTCAGCGTGCGAAAATCTATAAGAAAAGTGTTCATTCATCCAGAACGCACAAAAAAGTCGAGTTTTGTCGCACTGTGTTATTAACATAAGATCGTGGAAACACACTTATAACCTAATCAAATGTAATGCAAAAAAAATATAAAAAAAAATATAAACTTTTAATAAATGAGTATATAGTTTTTGAAAGTTAACCACACGCATGGCACACGGAAACAGAGCAACAGCACAACTAGTAAACAAACGGCAAAACCTTACCCTAAAAAGGTAAAGACGATGTTAGTATTTTTACGATTTTAGGCACATCGGTAAATTTCGGCAGGAAATTTTTGCACATTTGCTAACTTAAAAGTCCAATAAATTCATTGGCATACAAACCATACATTTTTGTGGGGTCACAACTAAAACTTTAGCTAAACATGAAAAAGACGTTCAATATATAGACAAAAAACATGTTTTTTTTCACATAATTATAAAAATAATTCAAATTATTATTATTAATATTTATCAAATTATATCGCATTTTAAGAAAATACCATCAAGTTCAAACTCCATTACAAAAAAAATTTAATTTAAAATTTAAAATTTAATGAACTGACCACTTTAATGTTAGATTTTGTTTTGAAGAATTCGTAAAGCGCGCAACTCAGTTTTGCAAAATACCAATTGTTTCTATCATAGAAAGTCCCGTTCGATTTCTAGAAAAATCTGGTTTGCCATGAAGAAGCTGGAACATTTTAAAGGCGAATTGTTTACTTTTCGTACATTTTTGTTGTTGTTTTTTTTTTGGAATATGGGCGCAACCACTGTGCAATGGCGTCTGGAGTGTGTGTATGGCAGTTTCGTTGTTTTGTTGTATCTAGGTAATGTGTAACGCTTGGATACAGATCCCAGTGGCGCAATCTATGAGTCATTTGGGACCATTTGGGTCTGTCATGAGGCGAGCGTTTCTATACCACTCTGACTTTGCTGACGATCAGTTGTGATTAGCTCCGACAATTAGGAATTTGTGGAATACGAAAGTTAATGTTGATCCCCAACTACTGTCGCTGCAATCTTTGGATTTTCTCCACGCCAATCTTAGTCAGCGGCAATATCGTCCAGCGCCAAGCGCGCAGACCGGGTCGCCCGAGGTGAGCGAAGGGGCAAAGATAAGTTAAGATAAGATAAAGTGAAGCTAACTAGTTCTTTCCTAGCGCGGGCAGCAGCGTCCGAAAGAGGAGCAAAAGGGAGAAGAAAAGAGCAAAGCGACAAACGGAGCCAAGCGGTTCTTTCCAAGCGCAGGAGACCAGCGTCAGTAGCGAAGCGGAGAAGCAGATAACTTCACCCCCCCTTGTCACAAGGATGCGGTAATATTTCGGCAGCTGCGCAGCCGCTTTTGATTTTTATTTTTGGTGTTCGGAGTTCGGTGTGCCACTAATATGAGCGACCGTTAGTTTTGTTGTGTCCTCATCTCCGACTTATAAGTCCCTGATTTTTGTCGGTTTTTTTTTGGCGGATTGAGATGCTGCCGCGAGTTTGAAAGCAGAATAATTTTTTTTTTGAGCGAATTTCCGCAGATGCCGCAACAGACGAAGCGTCGTCCAATTTAGTTTTAGTGTTTTTTTAATTATTTATTTTTTTTATCGTTTTTACTGTTTTCTTCAAAAGTGTAATTCGTTAGTAATTTAAATGGCTTGTTCAAAAGAAACAAAATATTTGACGGAGGAACAGAGAATCGAAGAAACATTTTTTTAATCAGATAATGAGAATTTAAAAGCTAAAACGAAGGGCAGATTTTCGGCAGGGAAAAAGACATTTTTTCTATTCTCCACAGCCATCCTCATCACATCTTCTACGCCGCAAATCGTTTTCTTCGCGGGATGAAAACGGAGTGAGTGAAAGTGTATTGGTATTTGAGAAGAGTTTACACCTGCGGCCTAAAAGGCATATTTAAAGCGTCCTTACCGAGAGTTTGCGTCCATAGTCTATAAAAACGTAAAGTAAAAGTATGAATATATAAATAAAATATCGCAAATCTATCCAGAATGAAAATTCCATATCTAAAATATTCTCTGCGATCCTCTTTGCGTCCCGTCCGATTTTTATTCTCCACACTGTGGGAAATTTTAATTGAATTTATTTGTAAAGTTTAATCGCATGCAAGCCAAGAATATTTTAATTATCTATTTCTTATATTAGTTACCTTTTAAATGTTTCGCCACTTTCTATATTTTTATATTGTCAGAGATGCATGTTATGGTTTTTTTTTTTTTTTTTTTTTTTTTTTTGGGCGTTGATGCATTTGTGGGGGTTGACCTCAGCGCCCCTGTTATACAGAGCAGTGCCTGTCGCTGTGCTCTCTCTATAAGCGTCTTCTTCTCCATGGCTTGCCACCACATCAGGATTTGATACAGCAGTGTCGGACGCACCACCTATATGTAGACCCTGTACATTAGAACGAGAGGCCCTATGTGATGCTAAGCATCTTCTTGGATGCGTATAGCGCTATGGTGGCCTTTTTCACCCTCTCCATTACATTGAGTTTTATGCCAGTTTGCTGTCTAGTACAATGCCGAGGTACCTGCTCCGTGCTTTCGGGGTCAGACTAGTCGGGATAATTTTTGGGGGATCCATCTCGGTAACTTGTATCTTTTGGTGAAGAGAATGAGGTCCGTCTTGTCCGCGTTGATTCTGAGCCCTACCTTCACCGCTCTCATATCTCCCTGAGCGTTAATTCCATGATCAAGCTGAGGGTCGATGGACATACTCCCGTGATAATTATGCTTAGGCTGTTATCTTTGGTGCTTTCCTTTCGAATCTCTAGATGAGGTCGTCTACCACCAGATTTCATAGGAGAGGTGATAGGACTCCATCTTGCGCTCCTCTCACCATGGAGGCGGTGCCCTAATCGGAATGTACCCGTCTGCAGCTCAGAAGATTTCTTATCCACGAGTTAATGGCGGGGGGCGTGTTGTTTGCTCTAGGCGATATATTATTGCGTTCGTGCTAACGTTGTTAAATGCTCCGGATATGTCCACTAACACTCTGAGAGCATATTCCTTATTGTAAAGGGCTCTCAACGGTGTTTACTGAATAAAGTGCCATCTCCACCGATTTCCCCTTGTGTAGGCGTGCTAGTTGGTCGACAGTAGTCGTCCCACGTAGTTCCTGATCTATAGGTCCAGCAGTTTTTCTAGTGTTTTTTTTGCCTGCCTGGTTGTTTGTTTGCATACGTACTAAGTGGGTTAGGATTAAGGTTTTTAGTCTATAAAGGCTATCTTCGTTAGATGTTATTGTATAAAAATCGTTATAATGTGCACATAAGACTCTTAAGGGTTCGTGCAATTCAAACAAAGTTTTACATTGGCGCAAGACTAATGGCAAAGAGGATCTAGTGTTTCTTCTCAGAACATGAAAATCCAGCTGACCCTACAAGTCAGCACTTTCCACGTCACCGCGAATAAGATTAAAAATAATGGTAATGCCTAACATCGTTCTACGATTGGCTAAGGAAGGTAAGTTTATTAGAAGGAGTCTACTAGAATATGACGGTAATCTACGGTCTGCATCCCAGTTTAAACCGTGTAGAGCGAAAAGTAACAAATTCTTTTGAACAGATTCGATGCGATTACTGTGGACTCCATACTGAGGATTCCATACGCAAGATCCATATTCTAAGATAGGACGAACTAACGAGGTATGTACTCTAGAGTTAATCAAGACTTTGGACTGGTCGTTAATAAATAATGTAAATAATAGGGGACCCAAATGAGTCCCTTGGGGACGCCAGATGCACCTGGAGAACATTAGACAAGCTGTTTTTAAAGAGGACCTTTTGCGTCCTGCCAATCAGATAACTTGAGATAGTGTAACGGGGGACATGCAGTAAAAAGTGAATGCATGGCATTGTAAAAAAGCCCATGGCATCCGTCATGTCAGTACACATGTATAGATCGGACCAATTAATTTCAGAAATTAAATTATTCAGCCTTACAGGTTCCGCCTTGCGAAAGGAGAGAACTTTTGTGACTCTGTACATCAGTCCCAATATCGAGAGTCACATCGAAAATAGGATGATAAGGATCTTCGAGTTGCGAGTAAAGATCAAGCCAGCGCTCTAAAGAATTTTGAACATGGCTGACTTGGGACGGCGAAATGTCGAACAAGCCAGCAATGAAGTCATGTTGCGTTGATGTTAAAAGTGTATTTGTGGAATTATTTGTGGACCAAATAGCCCCAGTGATATTAAAATCACCTAGTACTACTAAATGGTCCCCATCCGAAAATTTATTGGAAACCAACTTGATAGCGGAAAGATGGTTCCAATATATAGGAAGTTTCGAAAAGGGAGGAATGTAAGAACATGTAATATAAATAAAACTACCGTTAATTGATAGCTTAAAACAAAGGAATTCAACATCGTTGCATTCTTCAAAAGTTATTAATTCTGACGCTAGAGTGGAGTCAACCGCCATAAGGACACCACCCCACGTCTGAGAGGCCGATCTAGCCAATAAACCGTGAACACAGCTGGAAAAACTTCGGAGCTAAATATCTCCGACTTTAACCAGGTTTCTGTGAACACGATTACCTGGGACACAAACGAGAAACTATCAGAATACATGTTTGGAAGCTTACTGCGTAAGCCTCTTGCTCTCTGATAGGAAATTTCAAGGGAAAGATTTAGTTTTTTGGGACGGTAGTGTGAGTAGAGGGCACAGTGGTCTGATCGGACCTGGGAAGAGTTATTTCTACAGGCCGACGTTTGTTTTTCTTAGCTTCGTACTCTTTGACAACCATATACTCTGGCCAGAAATTGGTCGTGCATATTATTTCAAAAAGTTCGTTAGGGACACTTATTTTAAAAGATGAAATGTTCCTAGCATAAAAAAAATTAAATTTTTTATCACCTTAATCTTTATTTTTTTCGGCTCCGGTTTCGCCTTGAATAAAGGTAATTACATCATCCGATGTCTGATCAGGGGAGAGCCGCGAAACGAATATCTGTTTCGTGGGTGGCAAGGCAAGGCAGACTGAGCAGCTGCATTGCCGACATCGGCCGGTAGTCCAGTCTATAGCCCAGTGGATTCTTTTAGGGAGATGCTCTTCTCCAGCTGTTAGGTCCTGATTCTTATTGAGCTTGCATAAGTGCTGACTTTCATAGCATCTACCTAAGTCTTTCCGTTTTTGGGCCAGTCTCTATATTGAAGCAGAAGTTTCTTCACGAGTTTTTCTGCGCCTTGCGTATTTTCTTCTTGTAGTCCCTAAGTAGGGCTTTGTATTCCTCATTGATAATCTCATCTTTCGCATTATTTCGATTTTGAAAATTTTCTTGAGTTTATTGCGTCGGAGTGAGTCAATGTTCCACCATGGTGGCTTGGTCCTTTTCTTCATTTCTGATATCGGGCATGATATATCTTATGACTTTTCTATGTCTTCCGGAGAAGTGGCAAGCCTTGTCGTGATTACCTTTTTGAACTTTCCCCAGTTAGTGTTCCGGGGGTTCCACAGTGGTCGCTCCCATATGACAAAAATAAAAAAACCAAAGTCAAAATTTCACAATTCGTAGTATGTCGATCATCTCATAAATAAATTAACTTTTTGAATCAAACGTATTTTTAGAGTGTGACCATTCGCACGTTGTGAAAAAATACCATAAAGTTAGACAACGCGCTACGCAACTCTGTGCGTTGTGTATTCTATGAAAGTGACACCAGCATTAAGAGTAAACAAGTTAACAAATTCAAGTTTCAAAATATGGATATTATTGTATCAGGTATTAACTATGATTTTTATTTTACAACACTTTGTTTGTCGTGGTATATGGACTTATACAAAAATAATCCCAATTAACCTTTTGTGAGTGTGTTTCGTTTTCGTGTTTGTACTTTCCTTTAAGCTTTTAGTTGTTACGCCGATCGCATCCGATGATCAAATCTCTTACTATTAATAGCTAAATAATAAAAGATAAATGTCCAAAAGGAATCAGCTGCCGGGAGCCGTCCAGCGTCTATATATTTTGATCCGAACGCAGCAGGTATTTGTGTTTTTGTCCGATTTTGCCGTTTATTTACTAGTTGTGCCGTAGCTCTGTTTTCGTGTGTCATGCTTATGGTTAACTTTTAAAAACTTTTTATTCCTTTTTTTAATAGTTTTTATTATTTTTTTAATAGTTTTTATAATTTTTTTATTTTTAATTTTTTTTAATTAAATTTGAATGGGTTCTCAATAGTGTGTTTGCGCGATCTTATGTTTTTAATTTATGGTGCGACGAAAAGGGAAGCGTAGTAGAAAAACAAAAAAAAAATGATTGAAATCCTGGTAGCGAACATTGTAAAAACGGCTATATTGTTGACATAAGTGAACTTAAAAGGCATATTGGATATATATCTTAAGGAATTGAGACAAATAAGGATTTGTTTAACAGATTGCCCTTAAGCGTAGACCCTTTCGTAGAAGTACGGCGGTTTTATTCCTGTTTACCGATGGTGAATATAAAAGGTTCTAGTTAGAGGACTTTAGTCCGGCAACGGAATGACCCGAGGCAATTGAGATTAAGTTGCAGCACCCTCAGCGTCATGGGTACCTTGCTCACCTCCAGATGGGTTGACTATGACTGTCAGATCACCGTCCTCTTCCTT
>VNJS01008219.1:0-59600 GCA_008042575.1 Drosophila watanabei
CCAAAAGTTTTGAATTTATGCTGCAGGACGACTCCCCCACTGGGGCAAGTTGCCTCAATTGGATTTGCCGCTCTGCCCTGGCTGCCATTTATTTCACGCTTTGTTGCCGCATATGTGCCATAGTCCTGCCAAGATTCCAGATAGTTCGAGTTGAAGTTGAAGTTGAAGTGCGGCAGTTGAAGGGAACGAAAAAGGACCAAACAAGCTCAGATAGTTGGGCCAGTCTCGAGTGGAACACTCAAAGGACTACTCACCCCATATGCACCGTAGCTGGCATTAAGCACATAAATCGAATTTTGATTGTTGCACTGGAAGACCATGTCGTCCATCGTTTGGGCTGTACACGGAATATTATTGAATATTATTATAGCAATTGATAAAATAAATAAAATATTTATGAAGGCAAAAAAAAAACCCAACGAAGAACGTCGAAACAGACGCAAACTGTTAGTTCTTTTCTCTAAGCTCAATTTTGTAGCAACTACAATAATACAGCCAAATCTTTAATCCTAAAACTTAAATCGATGGTTTTCTATAAAAAGTTCTTTTCGCAGTGTGAGTGGCTTGGGTTACTGGCTTTTCGGGCCGAGTCGAAAAATGTTGCTTAACAAAATTATGCAAATTTAACGTCGAAATCAAACAGCAGACGGCGTCGTCTCTGTTTCAACTTTTCGCCTTCGGAAGGGGCAAATCCGGGGGAGAGCACACAAGGGGCGTATAAAAAAAGGCGAAAATTTAATTTAAATTCTTATTGCTGCCTGCTGATTGTGATTGTTTCGGTTTCTGGTCCTGTTTCTGTTTCGGGAATGGAATAGAATGAATTGGGGTCTGTTGCTTACCCTTTGAACTTTCAATGAATTTGGTTTCGTCACAGCTCTGGCGCAGCTGGCGTCGCTGTCGCTGGGACCAGGACAGGGACGCGGCAGGGATCCTGTCCAGCTCCTGTTGCTCCCGTTGCTCCCGCTTTTGGTGGCAATCAGAGCTGCAATTACCACCGCCGCACACGTCCAATTGAAGCGGAAATTTATGCGGCTGCTGGAGCGTGTAAACGTTGACTGAGCGCTTCTCCTGGCCAGCGATTCCGATTCCAGTTCCAATTCCTTTTCCTACTCCGCTACTAGGCTTGGTCCTCCCGCCACCAGAGCTGAGCCAGCTCGTTAGCCACAGGGATTGGATGTCTTCAATGGCAAAAGAAAAGGAGAAACGCACAAACATAAGCAAATTTCGTAGCAGATTTGCTCCGGTTTATTGTTGTTTTTGGCTGTGGACCGGGCGGGAAAATGGGTAACTCGGCCTGGCCAAGCATGATAAAATTTCGTTTGAAAAGCAAGTTCATTGAAATGAACAGCTTTCCACCTCCATTTCACCCATCCAGTTTCACTGGCAAACACGCAAAATAATCAAAATAATCCTTTTTTTGTTAGCCCCCGACTACGGCTACGGCTCGGGGCTTAGTTACGCAGTCCGGAGCCTGTCCTGTCCTGTCTGTCCGCAAGACCCTTCTATTGTTGGCTTAGAGAGATTGTTCGGCTCTGGCCGGCAACAATTCCGACAATTACGCATCGCAGACGCAATATAATCGCCGTTGCCAGGACAATTGACACAAGTGGCAGTGAGTCATGTGAATCGTGAAGTCCTAAGCCCCGGAAGAGGAGTGCGAACAAAGACTGCATGGGAAATATGATTTCCGTGCAATTTAGAAACGATCTTCTATTGTTGAATAAACAGACCCGGAAGCCCTGAATAACTAGCAGGACTAAGCATTGTTCATTGTTCTTCAATTAAGTTTGTCTTTATTTATTATTTCTTTATTAGTTGTAGCATGCAGTAAAGTAAATTTCCATGTTTTCTTTCTTAAAAGATGGATTTTATTGCCACAAATAAGACAAAGCCTTATCTTTCAATCAATTTGGATTTAAATACTTGAAATTAAGCAACAATTAACCTACATTTTGGTGTCATCATTCAGGACTTAATCATTATTTATTCAGTTCAATATACATATTGAAAATGCATACAACACAGGGGAAAATGAATTCGAAATAAAGCATATTAAAGGCCCAATATGGTTCTTACCACAGAAATCAATTTAAATTGTGTCTGAAAATATACAGTGGTTAATATCAAATTTAATATCTTGTGGTTAGAGCTAAAGTTAAACTCGTCATCTTTAATATAGACAGACTCTTAACGATTATTCAATATTGAAGCATAATCGTAGACTTATCTCTATTAATATTCTTGGTAAAAAAAGTATGAGTTATTCTGAAATCCAAATCAATGACCAATTTCGCTAACTTCTATTCCATGTGAGCAGCTGAACTTGAATCGCCGGAGCGTTTAACATTTGTATCCCAGTGTCGCACTCTCGTAAATCCCGGCAGCCGCAACTTGGTGACCCCATTCATCAAAGTGTCGGAGCAGCTGGCGAGCAGGAATCTTTTGTCATTTGCTGTCAAATCGCCGGGACTGAGGATATGGGATAAACTAAGCATTGCAGAGGAGGAGTCACCTCCTCGGTGACTGAGGAAAAACTAATACGTGCTGGAAGTCAACAGAGCAACATGTAAAACATCGGCCTGGGACGATAATGGTGGCTAGTGGGTGGTGGTGGAGCGGTAGAAGGGTTCAGTCGAGCATCCCTAATGAGCGGCAATAAAGCAAATGTGGCAGGTGACACTGGCACACACACACACACGCACGTATCAAGCAATTTGCACATTATAATTGTTGACACACCCCCCGCATGAGTGGCTTTATATATATAAAATTATATATATATAGAAAGGTGTATATATACATGCGTGCGTGTCATTAGTGGGCCTTTGAATGGAACCTGAAATCCAGCTTTTATTTTGTTCTATTTACGGGGTAGGCCCCCCGCTCCTGCGAGCTAATAATAAAACTTTTATTTATTTTGGGATTTTCGTCAACTGACCGAAGGCAAACAAAATGCTGGCAAACAAACAGGACCACAGAAATAATAATAATAAGCCGGCATGGAAACAAGCAGGCGGGGCAGGAGGAGAGGCATCAGGACTGAATGGGAGAATGTCCTGCAGGCTGGGTGGCAGCTATGTACATGCCAGCCAGTCCAGTGGAGCGTGGCATATTTGTCATAATCAGCGTTTAGGCATAAGCATAAATTTGAATGAGTGCGCACACAGGGGCGGCGGGGGTCAAGGCCCATATTGTATAGATATCCTTATCATATATTAGGCAGGACCACTCTCTGCCCATTCCATACCTCCCATTAGAGATGAGCAGGGGAGGCTTCACAGTGACAGCGAATGACTTTGAAACGGAAAATAACTCTTAAAGGCTGCAATGAAGCATGTTAGCTTTAAGTTTGTTTAATTAAAGGGTATCTTTACTTTTTATTAAAATCACTGCTAACTTTAAGACATCATTTAAATAATATTACAAAATACACAAATCCTACTTAGAGGCAACTTTTTGATGTAAAACCACCAGAGATTTCTGCGGCACCTCGTAAATTCCACTCCATTTACTTTATGGACCGCTGTTAAATTCGGCTTTTAAAATTCTGATTTGGACATGGACTCTAGTCTCTAATCCGCTCAATGAACAAGGGATTCGTAGTACTCCTTCGGAAGGGTAGTACTATGTAGTATGCGAGAACAAAGCAGAGCTCATCTATGCGATGACATGACTGACCCGCACCCCGGGAGCTGGAATTTGCGATTGACAGGAGTCGCGTACCCGGCTGAACCCGCCGGGGCTTGGCAAATATTTGACTGGGAAATTCCGGGGACCGCAGGAGGTCGCGGAACTCGAAATTGGGTATTGGAAACGAGGCTATCTGGCCATGTCCATATTTTCGGGGGAAGGCCATAAATTTGATGCGTGCATAAAAAATGCTTTTCGATTTCCTTCGACACACATAAATTCTTGTCCTCGGTCACGTACGAGCAGGTGTTGGCCACCACCAGTTCCTCGGGCCTTGTCTTTTGGCCATTTGCCCGAGATCCTGACGACAGCGAGACCGGTTCCGAATCGCAGGAAATCAATGAGTGGGCCAGAGCTTTGTTCTCTGTCCTCCTCTCCGCCTAGGTTTTATTTTTCAAATATTTATTGCATTTTGTTGATTTTGCAGAGAGCGACCAAAAAAGCCGAGAAATCTACCCAAAACGTTTTCCGTTTGTCATAAATTTATGTGGGCCACACATAACACGGCCATAGAAATACATTTAAACTGAAATTTCGGCCGATTGGCGTTGTGTATATAGTATGGCTCTCGTTCTCTGGTATTTTTCCGGCGTTTGTTTTGCCAGCGATTGCATAATAACATCGTTTGTAGAATGGCCCACAATGGCAATAAATTAACATTTTATATGGAATGCTGTTTCGGCGCGTGTGTGTGTGTGAGTGTGTATATTTCCACACTATGCAGTTGGCTAAGCCTTTTATGGCGCGATTATCGGGGAGAAACATTTTTGGCATTCCAATAAGCAGTTATTCAAAGCGGATTTGACCAGGCTCCATGGCCAAGTCAGGAATAGTGGGAAAAGGATACGGCTCTCGGATTTCGGATTCCGGATGATGTGCCTTACGGTATCCTTCTCGGAGATGCCTCAATTTAAGTGCACACTTTCCGGAAGCATTCAAACCAACAGTCGAACAGAAACGAGCAAATATTTATGAGGTTTTTGTATTCAATGCTTTTGCTCTTATTTATTTTAATTATAAACTCGTACAGAGCAAAGAGAGCAGGCTAAATTGAAATTCTGCATCGCAGGATAACAAGGATATGGAATAAGACCGAGCTGGAAAGCAAACAGCAACAGTGGCCAAGTGTTTGCCTCGAGGCGTTCCAAAAGCATTTCGTGCATATTTGTATACTCTACCCGAGGATGAAAAAAGAATGATACCAACAAACAATTACTTGAAAAAATTTTGCTATTAAAATACTTTTTTATTCATTATTAATGTACTAAAGAATATAGAAATCAGCCTAAAAGAATGCAACGAAATTTTATATGTGGCCATAGAGTGCTTCGAAATCCCAAGTTTTCCTCCCTTTTATGGTTTAAACTCGCTTTCTTCTGAGAGACAGTTCTTCTTATTTTAAGAGCATTTTCAGGTTCGATCCTCGAAGCTTGACTTTTCTCCTGCTCTCCATCTTCCTCATGTTCTTTTTTTCTTTTGCGGCCAGCTCTGGCCACTTGAGTGAGAGTGAGAGAAAGAGAAGGCGGGGAGTGTGTGTGTGGGAAAGTTTTGTGGAATGCAAGAAATATGCCAAGTGCGAGCTGTCTTCCTCTTGCTCGCACCCGCACCAGCACCCACACAACGCACACATGCACACCGCTCTGGGCACTCTAAATCACACACACTTACGTCTTGGGTAAATGTTTGCGCTTGTGTGCACGGCCGCGAGAGCTTGCTTCCGTTATTATCCGTTTGATTAGAGAAAACACAACATTTTGGCCTAATTAGAGTCAGAATGTCAAAACATTGACTTTGCCTATTTGGCCGGACATCAAAGCACACGAGAGGGAGACAGGAAGGCGGAGGAGGCGGAAGCCGGAGGAGCTAAGTTGGCGGCACTTGAAATGTAATGGCAATGGCAGAGCAAAGAATGGAAATGGAAGCGAAAACAGACTCGAGAACAGCGATAGCAAAAGCAACAAAGCCAAGGACGCGGACATGGACGCGGATGCGGACGAAAACGAGGACATCCAATTCAAATGGCCCCAAACCCATGAGTTGCCAATGAAGTGCACAAAAAACGACTTCAAGTACTTGGCCATTTTGGTTTTTTCCACTCCGCCTCCCACTGTCTCTCCGTTCCGTTCGCCCTTGGGCAATGTAAACACATTTGATATCCAGCAAAAGAAACAAAAAAGACAGCACAGGACAGTGTCGTCCAGTGGGTGCCATTTTAAGGGGATCAATTAATATAAAGGTATTGGGCGGTTTTAGAGAAATTGTTTAGGATTTAAAGCCACTTTAAAATGTTTCTAGTGGGATTACTTTCAAATGGCTGTTTAAGGGTTTTTTCTTTTCAGGATTTAATATTCATTTAAGTAAAGAGTCAAGTTATTGCATGAAAAGGTTCTATAATTTGAAGTTTGGAAATTGTAGACTTTATAACGCCCCCCCCAGCATCCTGCCAACGCCACTGGAACAGGCCAGAAGTCAAAAGGAAAGCAAGATTTAGGTTCGAGAAACAACAAAGCGGGTGAGCCACTCGAGCTGAAGAGAGCGAGTGAGAGATTGATTTTGCTCTCCTTCTTGATATTATTCCATGCTGGTCGCTGAATCAAACGGGATTTTTGCCTGCTGGCCGATTTGTTAGCTTTTCCCTTTCCCTCCCTTTCTCTGCCTGGCTATCTCCCCCTCGGCATCTTCCTATCCCGCTCGCAGTGCAATAATTTCTCGTTAGCCGCTCACTAAATGCAAGCAAATTTTGTCATTTGGCCGGGACGTGAGTTGGTTGCCCAAGGAGTTCGGGCCAGGACCGGCTTCGTCCTCTCACATTAGTGCGCCACACTAAACTTTTCCAACCTGCAAACTCCCAGCAATTTCATTATGCCTTACACCACCACTCTAACGCACACAATTATATAAGTGTGCACACACCCAAGACGGGCTCTAGGACACTTGGGAAAAAATTTAAGGATGAATGTAAAATAAACTAAAATTATGAAAATATTAAGTAAAGTAAATAATATAAATATAATATTAATTGTTTGTCTTTTTATTCCAATATACTATATATTTTTTATTTGCTTATCAAAATAAATAAATAATTTGGTTTTCAGCCTTGATATACCACCAAGAAAGACCTTAAGTATATACAATATTGAGACTTTTCATACATTTTTTAGTACTATCATAACTTAGCCAAAAAAAGCATTAATTTCATATCGGATTGCTTTAATTTGTCAGACTTTAAAAACTAAATAAATCTGCATGCTGAAGCCTCAATTTTAAAACATTTTAATTTTGTGAGAATTTTAAACACTAACGATGTAACCCCTTATAAAATGTTGGAAAAATTGAGTAAAATTTGCTTTCTTGTGGACACAGCTAGATCGAGTCGGCTGTTTATGCTTATCAAGAATATATATGGTTTATAGGGTCGAAAATGACCCCTTTACTTTAATAAATACTCTGCAAGGGTATGAAAAAGAGTATACAAGCTTTCAAGTTTTTTCATTTAAACTTTTAGACAACTATTTATTTATTTATTTCATTTTCTTACAAGTGCTAAAGTATTTCTAGTTAATATTGGCACACTGTGTTCTTTATTTTCCCCGTGTAAGATGCAGTAAGTGACAGAAGTTTCATTTCTATTTCAGTTTAAGTTTGAGTTTGAGGTCGCCGCTGGTGTAAGGTCCCAGGCACGTAGCTATCTTCCGCCATACTCCTCCAAAGAAACTCTCGCTCTCTCTGTATCCCACGCTGTCGTCGCTAAGTCCTTTATAATAAATAGTTGAGTCACTTAAGGGGATTAATGCTGAAATTAGTTTATGCCGATGAGATTAGGCATGACATGCCGAATGCCAAATCGCAGACGAGCACTGAATCTACTCGCTGATGTCCTTTCGGAGGCACTCACTGAATAATGGATTTAGCGGGTTAATCCACCGCAAACACGCAGAGTAATTTGAATAGCTCTATTTCCCCACCTTATTAACCAGTTGCCATATATTTCGGTTATCTCTTTGGGTTTTGCCGGGTCTCAGAGTGCAAACACAGGTAACACATAATGTGCATACACTATCTGATGTGTATATAAGTATTTCCCTTCGATTGCGATCTATAAATAGTTTATTCTGATGTCATTTCATTTGCAACATTTCATAAAAATGTGAAACTCCAGCAATGTATATGCAAAGCTGATTTATTTCTTTTGGAAAATTATTATTTACTATTTTTCTTTTGGAATCATATACTTAAGCATGTGACAGCCAACGCTAATTGATAAGTAAGCACGCTCTCTTAAACTCTCGATTCTTTCTCCCTTTTGTAGCTCACACATCTATGCAACTTGCCGGTTATGGTTCTCTCTGCTACTTATCTCTCACGGCCAGAACTGCCTATAGTATGTATATAAAGAAAGAGAGCGCGCATTGTTTATTTCAGTGGCGCTTCAGCGGTCGGCTCGCAAAGACGCTCTCTGGAAATTTTGGAAGCACACCCACACTGCGCAATTCGATTAGAGCCTCACCGCCCCGACTCTCTCTTCCTGAAACCAAGTCGAATCCCCCGGATTTCCGAAATGGTATATGTCGAGTTGTTGCTGTTCTTGGCCGTGGCCGGTTTGTTGCTATACAAATGGTCCGTCCATAGTTTCGGCTACTTTTCGAAACGGGGCGTGGCCAATGAGGCGCCCATTCCTCTCTTTGGTAATATACCTTGGTCGGTGATGATGGGCAAGGACTCGTATATAAAACACAGGTGAGTTCAATGTATATGAAACTTATTTATAGTGGCTGATGTAAGAGGTCGCTCTCTTGTGAAATAACTCTTAACTTCTGTGTTAACTCTTCTATAATTCTCCCTCAGCATTGACATGCACATGCGTCTAAAGAGCAACAAGATTTACGGTGTTTTTAATCTCCGCGATCCCATGTACTACCTCTCCGATCCGGAACTCATCCGCCAAGTGGGCATCAAGAGTTTCGACAACTTTCCTAATCATCGGAAAAATGTCATAGATGGACCCAACGACACAAGCTTCATAAGCAAGAGCCTACTGAATCTGCGAGATCGCCGCTGGAAGCAGATGCGCAACACCCTGACGCCCACGTTCACCAGCCTGAAGATCCGCCAGATGTTCCAGCTGATTCATGCCTGCAATGAGGAGGCGGTTGGCTATGTGCGTCGTCAGTTGGATGCGGGCAACTCGGAACTAGAGCTAAAGGACTTCTTTACGCGCTATACAAACGATGTGATTGCATCTGCCGCCTTTGGCATTCAGGTAAACTCCTTCAAGGATCCCAACAATGAGTTTTACTCCATCGGACAGCGCATATCGGAAGTCAGTTTCTGGGGCGGACTCAAAGTATTTCTCTACATTGTAATGCCCAAGGTTATGCAGGTAAGAAGTAATATCATCAGGTTCTTCAACGAATTTCCCTAAAATCTCTTTCTAAACCCGCAGGCCCTTCGAGTTCCCGTGATGGACATGAACAATGTGGACTATTTCAAGAAACTGGTCTTTGGCGCCATGAAGTATCGGAAGGAGCAGAGTATTGTGCGTCCCGACATGATCCATCTCCTTATGGAGGCCCAGAAGCAGTTCCAAAAGGATCAGGAAGCTGCCAAGGGCGAAGACAGTGGAGTCAAGGAGCAGCATGCCGAGTTCAACGATGACGATCTGCTGGCTCAGTGCCTGCTCTTCTTCGCGGCGGGCTTCGAAACGGTGGCCACCTGCCTGAGCTTCACCTTCCATGAGTTGCTCTCTAATCCCGAGGCTCAGCAGAAGTTGTACGAGGAGATTGTGGCCGTTGAGGAGGAACTGGACGGCAAGCCTCTCGACTACGATACTCTTATGGGCATGAAATATCTGGACTGCGTGGTCTCCGAATCGCTGAGACTGTGGCCGCCGGCATTCCTCCTGGACCGAATGTGCGCTGCAGACTTTGATCTGAAGGATGAAGAAGGCGAGGTGGTGCTAAAACTTAACAAGGATGAACTAGTGCATATTCCCGTGGCGGCCATACAACGTGATCCCGACAACTTCCCCGAGCCGGAGGTATTCCGCCCGGAGCGTTTTGACGAAGAGCACAAGCACGAGATCAAACAGTTCACCTATCTGCCCTTCGGCGTGGGTCCTCGGAGCTGCATTGGCAACCGGATGGCCCTCATGGAGGTTAAGTCTGTGATCTACCAATTGCTTCGAAAGTACACACTTAAGCCCACGGATCGCACTTCGAAGGATATGATAAACAGCCTCTCAGGCTTTAGGATGGTGCCGCGGGAACTGTTTTGGTGCAAGTTTGAGTTGCGTGAAGAGGCCAAGTGAAGAACCCACCGAATGCTTAAAATATTTATAAACATGTAACCTACTATATACCTCAATAAATGAAGTCTATATATTTGTTAGTTGTTTTTCTGCTAAACCAAATTGTTACATAACGCAGCTCAAAAAATAATTAATAACAAGCCCCCAAAACATATAAATAATAATGAAAATTACAAAAGAAACGAGAGAAAAAGCGAAACGGAGAAACGTGGCCATTTATTTATTTGTTGTGGACACCCTTGCGCCGACAAAGTTGACAAATTTGTCTCGGCAATGTTTCACTTTTATGCTGCGCTTCTCCGTTTTCTCTTTGCCCGGGGTTTTCCCAGGGTTTTCCGGGGTTTTACAGTCGAATGTCACGGGCAGGGATTCCAAGTTAGGAGCAGGCGACATGCCACGTCATAAGGCTGTCAGGACATGATGGCCGCCGCATCCTAGGTGGTTGTATGTTGTACGTTGTGGTGCGGTTACACCGCATAAAACAACAAGGACAAACAGTGATGCCAGGGCCACGCCCCAGCTCCTTGTTTATGATGGGCCAACATAAGCCAAAACATACGCCCACTCACACACGCTGGGGAATCCACCCACTCGGCGCACACACGCAGGACATTAAGGATTATTTATTGGGAGTTATTTTTCAGGCGGCATTAAAATTTTTTCGGTACAATATGAATTATATTACACTCGTGTCATAAACTCTGTGCCGCAGCGAGGAGGAAAGCGTGATGGGAGTGGGATAGGTGGAAAACTGTCGTCCTTCTCTGCCTCCGATTGACAGGCCCAAGGTGTGCGATGGAGTAAAGGCAGATAATTAACATCAATCTGTGCTTCAATGGTCGCAACGAATCGAATCGAAATTGATGGACAGAGAGCAGGACAAACTGGGCTGAAAAAATGCTGTAAAATGCTTGAAAATATGGCCAGGGAAATGACAGAGTCTGAAGAGTATCTTCTGTTTTGATTGTTCAATTCTGCTTTATGTTTACTTGCTACGGGGTGATGGTTTCTTTAAATAAAGTTTCTAGGGTTAAAGTTATTTTAAAATAAGGGATTCATGTTTGTGGAGAAACAAATCTCACAAGAATAACTTAAATCTAGGGATGAATTCCTCTAGAGAATATTAAACAGCAGAATATATATCTATGAATATATATCTCTTGCTTAAAGATTATTCTTAATTCATAGTCCCAGCTAATTGGATAAGTATTAGGACTCTATAAAAGATTTGTATTAAATATATTCCCAACTCGCATCCTCAACACTTACACAAAGCACTTAAAATAAAATGCAGACAACTTTTAGGACCCCTTTTAATATGTAGCCACAAAGATACAACATATTTTATGATACTTTTAGGCGTCCAGCTTAACGCTATCTCTTGTTGGGCCCACAATTTGCATAGTTTTAATTCCTAACTCGGCTCTTAACTTACCAAACATGCCAAATCACATGACACATAAACTGGAATTGTTTGACGAACTTGGGCCCTAACTTTCTTCATCATTTGATGACTAAGGCTGACTGACTGACTGACAGGGTGGTCAAGTACGGAGCACGCCTATGGCCATTAAGCTGGCACCCGGAGTAATAAAAAATAGCAAAGGCAATTACCAGATATGGCCACCACAGCCAGCACATTATTCACACAATGTAACGCACGTAATTAGTTGCATATAACTTGGGGCCTCGAGCTGCTCCGTAAAACTTTCAGCGCGGCTTCAAATTAGTTGAATGTTGAATGCTTTTTTATTGGCAGCTAGCTGCAGCGATGGCTGGCCCCATGCTAAGGAGGCGAGCCTGGTCCGGGATCGAGTCACATGTGGAGGAGAGCTAAACAGCCCGAAGGCAGCATGCGGCCCATGGTTGGGTGTGTGTTCAAGTCTGCCACAATATTTGCTTAAAAATGAGGCAAAGGCAAAGGCACTGCCAAAGTGGAATTAAAGCGAAAAGTTTGCGAGATGCTGGCGGGGATAACTAAGCAAACGCTTTGCGGTTCCCGCCCGGCTCTGTTCTCTCTCTGTTTTATGGCCGAAGTTTTCGAGTTTGCCGTCGGCTTCTTCAAGTTTTTGGGGTTTTGCAGCTTCGCTGCTTGGGCTTTCCTGTCTTCTGTCATGTCAACGCTGCGTATGCGTAATGCTTCGAATGCCAACGCTGCGTATGCGTAATCTAGCAAACGTCATAAAGCGGAGCGACACCAGCACACCAATTCTATTCCTATTTTTGTGTCTCCTCAACTCTTGTTTTGTTTTGTTCACAGCATCAGCCTTATCAATCAATTCACCCACACAAATACCCCCTCACATGTGTGTGTGTGTGTGTGGTGTGGATATCCTTCGTATAGAGTATAGCATCTAGGACTCAGGGCAGAGGTCATAAAGAAACTTTGGCGCCGCGACCGCCAGACGCCACCAGAAGCATTAAATTTTCTCTCGGCAGACGCAAAGAGCGAAAAAAAGGAAAAAAAAAGAACACAGAGAAAATAACAACGAAAAAGCGAATAAAATAAAAATGTAGGATGTGCGGGATGTTCGGGGATTTTTTGGGGTCTTGGGTCTTAAGGGGGAAAAGTAGGCGAATAGGAGAATAACAGCGATGACGACGATACAATGATAATGCCAAGAACAATAAGACGAAAGGAGCAGGCAAGCAGGCAGCAGCCAGTCGCCAAGAGAGAATGCTGAGCATTAACAATTTGGCACAATGGCAAACTGTCGCACACGAGTTTTCCCCCATGCTTTCCCCTTCTGCGTTTTCCTTGGCTGCGCGATGCGTTTTGCGATAAGCACGCAGCGATAACATTTGGAGCCTGACTGTGTGTGTGATGTGTGTGATGTGTGTTTGGGGTGTGACAAGTGTTTTCCCTGGTGTATGTGCTGTGTTTCGAGTGAAATTTTGTGGAAATTCCAAGCCTCGACGTTCAATCATCAGTCCAACTTGAGGCTCTGTGACAAATGGATAATTGTGAACTTGGCTTAGGCAACGATTGTGTTTTCAAATAATGATTTATTTGAATTCTTCAGAGATTAGATAACATCTTTAAAATATATTATATAACTAAGGATTTTTTGCAATAAAGAAATTTTGATTTACAGTAAACTCACTTGTATCTAGAATTAGAAGCAATTTTAAAAGGTTAAAAGAAAGAAAGCTCATTTTTATAAGCCTAAGGAGTCGAATGAATTTATAACATAATTTAATTGTATTTAAAAAGATATAATTTCAGTTTACAATTTAAAACAGATAAAAGCTTAGCAAAAAACACCATTTATCATGACTTAAGTTTGTTAAATTAAATCTTTCAATTATTTCATTAGTTCTCTGACAAAATAAACTATTTCTAGCGACACAAAAATGATTGCTTCCTTTAAACCTCAAACAAATATGTGCATTTCATTTAGTTTTCAAAGGACTCCATGCCAGAAATAAATAAATCAAATGATTTGTGTGTGTTTTTTGCTATCCCACAAGGAAGTTCAAGTTGCAAGATGCTTTTTGAGGGACATTCAAGCCGCCCATTTGGGCGCAGACAATAGACAAGGACAATAACGATGCTAAAAATGCTCATATTCTGAAACTATGTAATTGAATCGGCCAACATTGTTTGGTCCTTGGTCCTTGTAGTCAAATATCTTTGTCCCATCTGACTCTGGTCTCCTTTGCTTATCGTGTGCCTGTGTATAAATAAGAACAACCAGTTTTCCCAGTCGCCTCGCCTCCCCTCCCCACCGCTCCCTGTCTCGGGGAAAGCGTTGTTAACGTCTCTTGAATTCGGTGTAAGCAAGTTTGCCCCATAAGGAAAACAAGAAGGAAAAGCATAATTTGGAGAGTGCTTCAAGGGAAAGTTTCTTGTGTCGTTGGCAAGTTTTTGAAGACCTCCTCTCCAGAAGCCACACACACACAAGGACATACTCGGAGGGTGGGGGAAAATAAACATAATTTTATTTTCGGTTTTTATTTAATGCTCCTCCGCATTACAGCAATTTCTGCAACATTTTCCTCCATGAGCTTGGGAAATTATGCGATGGCAAATCGAGTTCCAGTCCGTGATCGTCCTTGGTGGCTCTTTTGGTTGCTCGTGCAGCATTTCTGCAGCCGGATATCATTGTCTAATGCACACTGGGCCTGGCCAAGCGTGAATTTGCATTGCTGGCGTTGTCATAAATCGCTTTGGTCCGTGCAACAACAGCAGCAGCGATAGCAGCAGCAGCTGCTGGCACACACATTTGTGTGACATTTTTCGGTTTTGCTACCCATCCTGCGAAGGGATGTGGCAGCGGCGGCGTGTGGCATGTGGCAGTTGGCAGGAAGCCGTAGGTAAAAAACTTTTAATATTTCTCCGCCGCCAGCTGTTGCCATTCCGCCTGCTGCCTGTAGCCTGCTGCCTGCTGCCTGCCAGTTGCATCCGGATGCCGGGATTCCCGGGCTCCGCATCCGCCCGCAGTTGCAACACACCGAGCAACACAAACAAATGCGGGGAAGCCCCGGGTAGGCCACCAGCCAGGAATCAAAAAAGAATTGCCTGCGCTTATTTATGCCCACGCTGTGAAATTTAATTAGACCCCGCACGACAATTGTAAATATCTAGTGCAGGAGGGCAACGGCTTGGAATGCGGGAGCCGAGAGCTCAAAGCTCGGAGCTCGGAACGGAATGCCAAGTCCTTTTCCGGGGGAGGAACTGCTGACTTTGGTGCTACATCCGCTCCATCCGCCGTTGAGTTGAAACAATGCCAACTGGCCGAAAAAGGACGCGACGTCCTTGACTTCCTTCTCGCCTTTGCCTTTTTTTGCAGGCAGAAAAATATATATGGCTCTGCTATCAAAATAAACTCCTATCTATGGGCCAAGAACATGATACTTTTTTTTTTTACACTGAGCTTATAATGTTTATTTTAAACTTTTAATATTATTTTTGGGACCCTAAACATTAACTTTTGAATTAAACATGCTATGACATATGAATAAATAAGTTGAAATATCGTTATAAATATCAATAAAAATAATTATAGGTATCGAAATTCATTAAATATCAACAGGAAAGGGTTAAGTTTTAATTTTCTTATTATCTATTTCAATTTGTAAATTCTGTACACCAAATTATCCTTCTGTTTCTTATGTATTAAATTTAAACCAACTCTTTTTCAAACCCCTTTTCTCCTTGTAGCTTGAAGTAATGCGATTATCAGGGGTACAAGGATATTATTTTTATTTTCCGTGCACCGCCTTTGTTCCCTTTCCGCTGCCTTTAATGAGCATCAGCAGCAGGTGAAGGAATGCCGAAAGCGGATGCAGGAGTGGAGGAGGAGTAGGCAGCCGCCTTGGGGGATGTGACAGGTGAGGTTCGGGGGGATGCTGGGGGTGTCGGGTTGGTGGCAGGGGCTTAACTTACTTTTTAGCAAATCCGCCAGTGTCGTGAAGTCGTTTATTTCAACTGCGTTTCAAACGTAAATGAAGTTGGCTTTTCGGACCGCCCGCTGGCGGTGTCTGTTACTCGCTCTTCAACTTTGGCTTAATTCTCAGGTCCTGATTCGTCGCCTTTCTCACCTGCTGCTCTTGCTGTTACTGTTCTTATTGTTGTTGTTGTTGTTGCTGTTGCTGCAGCCGAAGGATACGCATTAAAATTAAAAAAGGAAAACGAAAGACAGAGGAATCTGGCGAGGGGTTTTTCCTTGGAATTCTTTTGTTGTTTTTCGGCTAAGAATTCACAGTGGAAGGGGTAATGGTCTAAAGATAGGACATTCGAGATAACATAATGCGGATTTCCGAGTAAATTCGTGGGACATTTCTGTCGGTTTGCCCCCGAGGGACAGTCAAATCTCAATTTCGGTAGCTAATTCGCCTCAAGTCCGCCCCCGTTCGCCCAGGTGGCACATTTCCACCTTTTACCTGCCGCCTGCTGCCTGCCGCCTTGCTGCTTGCAGGTGTGATAATAAGTACCTAAAAGCCATTTTACATTCAGCTGACAACAGCTGAGTGTGAGTGCTTTTAGCGCTTTAATTTCTTGGCCCAAAAAGTGCAGGCGGGACTGAAATGCAAATGGAGATAATGTGGCTAACTGACATGGCCGTATCAAATCTAATATCCGCTGGGCTGCCATGATAGCACACTGGCAGATAACAGTAAATAAGGAGAGTCGTCCTTGGCAGCACGGGGAGCACTTAATAGTTGCCTGGCGTATCCATTAAGTAAACATGACTCGCTAAGCCCGACGGCCGGATGGGTGGTAAATGGCTTTGCTTCTCGGCACTCGGCCACCGCACTGTCAATGTACATTAGGATTGTTTTCTTTCCCAGCTTGAGATACTCCTTCCAAAAAAGGAGAAAAGAAAACAGAAAATATAAGAAATGAGGGAGTTCTCGGAGCCAAAAAAAGGGAAAGAAAGGGGGAACACAAGAGCAACGACTCTCTGTGTTGTTGCGTATAAACGCTGAATATTTAATAAATGCAAACGGGGATGCGATACATGCGTACACTGTGAGAGAATCTTTAAGTTTTGGGGGCATTTTAATAAACAAACATTTTTTTAAATTTGAATAAGAAATCTTGGTCCGTATATTAATTTAACTTTTTAATAATAATGAATAAAGTACAAGAACGGAAGCCGAACTCGGGTAGCCAATATTTTCTATAGCCTCGCAGTCTCTAATTTTTCATAACTCAGCAAAAAATGCATTAATTTTAATTCGGAAAGCTTTTCTATGTTCGTTTTTATTCCGTTAACAATTCTGCATACTGAACTTAAAATTAAAAAAAATTCCGGTGTTGATTCTGATCAAAAATATATATGATCGAAAGTCGAAAATGATTCTTAAATATTTTTTAGAGTGCGGTCTTAGCTTGCACTTTTTTAGGAATAAAGAAAAAGTTAAAATAATGTATTTATGAAGTCATTTTTCTGTCATTAGTAATCTATTAAAATCGTAATTAATGTGACAAAAAGTAATCAATCAAAAATTAAAAACAAAGAGTAAAAATAAGTTAAATTTCGACAAAGATAAGCTAAAATAAAATGTTTATTCTAAACAGCTTTTCATAAAATACTCCTTAGCAAGAGAGTTGCTAGAGAATATTGTTCCTTTATTTACATTCTTTTACTGTGCACACCCGGGAGTGTGTTTTACACACAACAGCAACACCCCGCCCCGATCTCACCTTAAAATAAAAGATGAGTAAAGGGAAATGCTTGGCTGGAAATCAACTTAAGCATCGCCACACCAGAGAATTGCTTTTGCTCATTCGCTGATGATAACGCGAACTAAGAGACCTGCAGCTTTGGGGACCGAAAATGCTTTTGATATTTTATTCATGCCGCTCCCAGGGCTGTCAATTGGTATTAGGACATTATAATTTATTGATGAACGAGAGCTCCAACAGCAAGACAACAGGAGTAACAACAGCAACAATAAGAAGAACATCACTAACAACTGAAGCCGGCGGCCTTTGTAAGCGGTTTATAATTCGCACTCGTGCAGCGAAAGCCAGAACGTCAAGCGCACAATTAACGGGCGCCTCTCGAGTTAGCCACAAGCAGCTGAAGTAACTTACACACACACACACTCTGTCTCCTGCACGCACGAACTTTCGAGCCGCTCACACGACGTATACGCAATATTCGTATCAATCATCCGCCAGCGCGTCCACTCGCCTCGACGCACCAATTTCAACTGTCACAACTGGCCATGCTGGATGCTGGCTGAGCCTCGGTTTCGGATTCGGGGACTCGGTTTCGGAATGGCTTTCGGAGTGGCATGCAACTCGTGGCACTGGGCCACTGGCACACGCGACCAGGACGCAGGCGCCGAGAGAGAACCGCATCCTGATGGCACGGCGTGGCAAAACGGCCCAGAATTAATATGCATAAGCGGTGCCGATGAAGGACCAGCCGTTCATTGATAGATTGTCGTAATGAAATGCAAATAACTTATCAATAATTGTTGGACAACTAGCTCTTACCACGGCAATTAATTGGGCTTGCTACTCAGATAAATAGTTAAATCTTAGGCTTCAGATCGAGAAAGTTTAAATGAAATTATATTCCTAATTTTCATAGGGTTCTAATTTGAATGATCTCGATTTCTGTGTGGTTTTTACCACTGTTCTCGCCACACAGAGACTTCTTTTTTGGTTTCAGTTATTTTTTAATTAATTCATAAGGAGCAAATATACATATATACCTTTGCATTCGTCAGTTGGTCTGCAATTATTGCCAGTCAGATATCGGAATTAATAATTTGAACCTTGCCGGTTGCTGTCGCTGTCCAAGCGGCGAGGAAACGCAATAAAGAAAAATATTTATTTATGCGAATTCCATTCGGAGGGCTCGTAAATCTCTCGACACCATCGCGAGGGAGGTGGTATGGCCGAGGATTTATGACTCCGACTATTACATACTTTATTATTGTTAATATTGAGTGGAGAGTTGGTTTGTTGGCGATATAAATTTAGCTTGCTTTCTTTATAAAGTGTTTAGCTTAACAAGAGGGTTTAATTAAGACGGAAAACATTAATGAATCTTTACAGATTAAATTTTTAAAGATACATTTTCTTCTATTTAATTACATTAGTAATATATTTTACAAAATAGACTACCCAGAAATCGTTATATTTTCGTAGTTTAAAAAATTCGTTTCGGTTCTCAAGAACCTCTTCTCATTTTGCCATGAAAATTGTAATTTTTTCGGCCTCGTCATGACCGCTTAACATGTGGGAATGGCTCCACTTGTAGCCTGTCATATTGTCAACATGTTCCTGTTCCGTGTGCGGTACATCTGTGTCGTGGTTTTTGTTCTGCTTGGATTCCCCGCCAGCGCCTGGGATTACTGCCAGGAGAACTGGTGTCCTCGTCCCAATGAGCATGTGGCCTGCAACAACAACGGGGTAAGTTGAGAGCTCTGAAAATATTTTCCTTAACTTGATTTGCACAGATAAACCTTGTTAAAAGTGAATTATATTATACCTCTTGTATATACATTTTCATTTCCTATCTAACTCGAATGTCCTTGCAGACTTTGGGTACAAAATGCTTTAAGGAGGCCAAGCTAATTCCTCTCAACAATCGTTTGCGTCACGTTATCCTCCACAAAGTCAACTCCTACCGGAATGAAGTGGCTTCTGGAGGATTCTCTGGCTTTGGGCCAGCCCTTCGCATGATGATTGATTGAAGAATTAAAAAAAATATATATTTATATATTTGAAGCAGCTTCCGGCAGCTGATTCAGGAGCGGGCCACTCACATGGGCTGTGGTGTGCTTCGCCAGAAACGTGACAAAAAATGGCACCAGCAGTTCATAGTCTGCAACTTTGCCAGGAAAGATGACATCCATGAGCCGGCCTACGAGGACGGTCTTAAGCCAGCCTCAGGCTGCCGAGCTGGAGTTAATCCCAGCTATCCGAATCTGTGTGCCCTGGACGAGCACTACAATGTCAATGCCCTCGATCGTTATCACACCACAAAGTCCCCGCTGAGGATCAAGATACTGTACAGCGAACCCAAGCAAAGGAAAGCTTTAGCTTAGTTTTCTATGTTTATATGAATTTTTCCGCTACTTTATCCCAACTTCCATACTTCTCAATATAAATCTCTCATAGCCTTCAGTTAACACTTAAATATGGATTTTTTTTATTGTTCACATACATACATACAACAACTTAGGAGGTAGTTTTAGCAATTAACCAGGTGACCGGACCTAATGCGGGTTCTCCTGGCGATTGGGCTCGATGGTGACACGGGCATAGGGACTGCCGGCGCCCACCTTCCGGCGCATAGTGACGCCTCGGTGCGGACGCAATCCCATCACGATCAGGTATATGCCGGCGGCGCTGAGGGCAATCAGGGTGAGCACCACCAGGCCGTAGGCCCAGCGCGGCCAGGAGTCACAGCTGAAGGCATCGGCGCGGGCGGAGGTCACGAGCATGCCGCGGATGCGTGCTGGCTTGTAGCAACGCCCGTTGGTCTGCACCGGCAGCTGCTTCAGCCAAAGCAGCTCGCAGTCACACTGCAGCGGCAGACCGTTGAGATCCAGTTCGGTAAGTTGGCCAAAAAGCGGCGCCAGCGTGGAATTAAAGGTGCGCAGCATAGTGCCACGAAAGCTCAGTGACCGCAGCGCCCATTTTTTACCGGCAGCTGTCCTGGGAATGTGGCCAAAGGCCTCGGCATCGAGATGGGTCAGCCGGCGGCTGTTCTGGAAGCTCAGGGTCTCGAGCAGCTCGAGGGGAGCCAGGGAATTGGCCGCAATGCTTTGCAGCAGCGACATATCCTCCACGTACAGCTGGCGAACCTGGGTTAGGTTGGAAGTATCCTCGTGTTGGAGATGCTCTAGAAGATTGTCGCTGATGTCCAGGCGCACGAGCGTCTGTGGCAGCTGCCTGGGCATACGTTGCAGAAGGTTCCGGCGCAGGGAAAGCTCCTTCAGGGGCACATCCTCAGGCAGATGCACCTCCGTCAGGCTGCAGGCATCCAGTCGCAAGGCATTCAGTTTCCTATTAATGCCGAGCTCCGAGTAAAGGTCCAGGCCCGTCTCGTTGAAGCGACGGTTCCAGGACACGTCCAGGGTGCCCAGAACCAGCATTGGAGCAAACAGCTTGCCCGGCAGCGAGTGCAGGTTGTTGTGGGCCAGGTCTAGCACCTGCAGGTGCGGCAGTCCCTCAAAGGTGGTCGCCTCCAGCTGGCCAATGCTGTTCCAGCCCAGGTAAAGCTCCCTCAGGCTGGTCAGTTGCTTGAAGTTGCCGGCCACCAACCGCGAGATGTTGTTGTGCATCAGGTTCAGCTGGTGCAGGCTGTCGCTGGTGAAGATCGGCGCCGAGTCAAGGGCGTTCCAGGACAGGTCCAGTGTGTCTATGTAGAGGGGCAGCAGCTGGGTGAGCTCGTTAGCACGGTAGTCCTTGTAGCTGCAATCAATGCGCAGGGCACGCATGCCCCAGGGCGAGGCACTAACGTTGCTGCACTCGCAGGAGCGACGTGAGTTCCGTGCGGACTCCGGGTAACAGAAGCGGTCCGTCTCCTCCGCCGCGTCGATATTCTCCATGCGGCAATATCCGGTGAGCTGCAGCAGTAGCAGCAGCAGCAGGGCAAAGGTCGCTCCCTGCCTCTTTGTTTCTAAACTCGCCATGGTGAAGGTTCTAATTGCACTGAATAACTGAAAGAGGATGAGAGGTTCGTGGCTTCCATATCTTATCAAATGCGGGAAAAGCTCGCTAGCACTGTGACTCGATTTTTCCAATAAATTTATCAGCAGAATACTTTGGTCTTGCCCTGATAGGGTTAGTCATTGGAGACCATTTGGTTACGGGCCACGGTAAACAGAGACTGCGATGAGCAAAAGCCCGAGGCATTTTTGAATTCCTTATCTTATCGGTTAGGTGAAGCTTTGCCCCTTATCTGGCTCTCCCTATAAATAAGAGTATCTCCTACTCCCACAAGCTAAAGCTTTTCTGTTATCTGCCGATATATCTATTTCATTAATCATTTCCCACAACACTCCCCGAGGCGGCGGCGGCGGCGGGTTAAGTCGGTGACATGGATTCACAATATTGATGGATCTATAAAGCCTCCAATTTCACACTCCGAAAAATGGCGGAATGGGTTCTTCAAATCACATTCGTTTCAAAAGTCACGACTAATACCGGCTGGATGGGGGATTTATCTAGCTCATTGCATCGCAGAGTCAAGCCATGGGTTCAAATTGTAATTACGCTTAATGCGTTTGACTGGGGATTTTCTTTTGAATCCAGGATATGTTTTGGAGGCAACACTCTCCAGCTCCAAGGATTGCTGTGAAATTTAAAGGTGTTTTGGGTTTGGGGGAGAAGAGGGTTTTGAGTTTTAAAATTGGAGGAGGGGCGTGCATGAATTTAAGGGGATTTATTATTACATCACTTTATATTTTTATTTGAGCCTTACATATATGCTTGTTTACGCTTGCAACATTTTATGCTTCTGTCATCGAAAAACTTAAATCATATATCGGTAATTTATGGTTAAAATGTGATAGGTATTCAAAAAATGTGTTCTAAAATATAGTTTTCTGTTTATAGATCTTAATAACATCTTTATGTTGTAATATTTTCCTTAAAATAATTATAGAAGTATAGCAAATAAGGGCTATATTTTCGATAAAGCAAGGAAAATATCGATACATTTGATTACTTTGCTATCTATAAGGTATCGATATCCATTTAAGATCTTCTGTTCTTATGACAGATGCTCTCTAGCTTAGGTTTATATGAAATTAAGCTTATAAATATACATAAAATCATCATGTTCATGTATATATTACTTGTTATTTATGTATATATTTCTAGCACTTCCTAAAAAGTATCTCCTAGTCGAATATTTTATCTTTCTTTCGCGCTGAAGCGAACTTTATGGTGGTCTCTTTACGTTTGCAATTGCTTTTACTACTCGCACAATTCGCAGTGCCTTCGGGGCGATAGAACTCTTCTTTGTGTCAATGGAAAATTGATGAGGCTTACATAAGTGCACAGCGCCACCCCTCATCTGGAATATATACATGCGCCCGTTCTGGCATAGGCATTTGCATAAATTAAGGACTTTCAAAAAGTCGGAGGCCCCCACTCCATGCCACGAGTTTTCCTTCTTGACTTTTCCACAATCGAGTGGGAAAAGCCAACACATGTAAAGCATTTAATGAGCTGTGTGTGTGTGTGTGTTTAAATTTATTGAAAATGCCAGGCACATGCTGTGTGTTTGGAGCTCGGTTTCCGCCCCTCAAGTCATTATTACAAGCAAAAATGTATTTTTAACTAAAAACTCATTAATTACACTGAAAATTGGGCATAGGTGTGTGTGTGTGTCTGTGTGTGTGGAATAATTACAGCATTACAAGCAATTTAATTAAAGCCCAATTTTCGCACATCTGCAATAATGGAATTGTTAATTAATAGGCCGAATCAAAAGCGGCCAAAGCCATCAATTGAGCCAGCCAGCTGTCGACTGGGGATATTCCAAAGGGTATGTTTGTGTGCATGAATCATATTACATAGGCCTCCTCCTGTTTTGGTCAGGAATTGAAAAATAAAATCCTCTCTAAACGTGCCAAACATGGTGAGCGCCAGGCCCTGCAGCAGTCGCCACGGCAGAATATTTATGAAAGTTTTAATATTAAATGGTTTTCTGATGCCATTCGCGGTATCCACAGGCTCTCACAGGGGGGAGAGTGAAAGAGACAGGCTTAAACGAGGCGAAAGAGACAGATGGCAAGTGCTGGCAATCAATGGCAGAAATGCAATTTCCCGCACAGGATATGCAATCATTAAAAGCGCTTGATTATCCGCAGGCCAGCCAGCCAGGGAGCGAGCGAGCGAGTGAGCGGCATTGTCCTGCGCCCTTGCAGGATATAATGATGATCCAACTGTCACAGTATGTTCTATATATATACATAGCTCCCATTGCGACAGTTTATGGCGTCCTAATTGAATCGCTTGTCATGCATTTGTCTAATAATGGCGCATTAATTTGTGCCGTAATGTGGGGCCAGCTTCCGTTTCCCGGAAATCATCAGTGCAGCGTGTCCTGCACGTGACTGGTCCTGGTCCTGGACTCCTATCCTCCTTCTGCCTTATGTTAAATATCTCTGTCATGGCCTTTTAACTCGTCCAGCACCCACACACTTTCACATTTCTAATTGCCTTTGAAAGCGCTTCTGTCACGCAATTTAAAACTCGTAATTCCGCCAGACTGGGGCCTAAATTCATTAGACGGGCTTTAAGAGCTCACATTAACCCAAAAGCACACACAGCGAGAGACTCGCACACACATTGCTCACTTGCGGTTGCCATTGGGATATCATTCTCTTTCGCTGCGCTCAATTTAATCGACAAATTTAAAGAAAATTATTGTCTCTAATGGGCAGACGTGCCCACAGAATGCGACCTTTAACCGCAGGCTATATAGAGAGCGGGAAGGCGCGGAGGCGCGGAGGCGGGGGCTATTGGCTTTCCCTTTTTGGCTTAGATCCCAGGCAGCTGATAACAGTTGAATAATGAACAAATAATGGCTGGCGCAACCTTCTTGTCTGCTCAAATATTAAGTATACGCCGGGGAGTCCGTGGAGCGAACGAGCCGAGAAATGTGTTGTAAGAACCCCATTGGAATAATAGATGAAGAATGGCTGTAATGCTAAAATGTACAAGCCCAATAATCCATAACATAACTCAAAACGGCAGAGCCTCTCTCAGCTGGTCACAGAAGATAATGTTAATTAGAGCAAAAATGTGCAGAATTTGGGATTTGCTTGACTGCATAAAGCATACATTGGTTTAATTCCATTTTCTGCTGGTTAATGCCATTAATTAGCAAATGATATGGCACATTTCATACTCAAACTAAACATATGTATATAAGTTGGGAGCGAGAATGTTTGTGTTGAATAATCAAGTTGCTGCTTAATAAAGATAATTCACTTAAGGATAACTAGGATTTGAAGTAACATAACGAAAATTGTTGTGTTTGCTGATTCAAACAATTATTTTGAGATGTTCTTGTTCTCTTCATTCATTTACTAAATTATAAGAGATGGATTTTCAGCATATGCCTTAGAATTATCGTAGAGTAAATCCCAAAATTCACTCTCTTCCTCTTTATACTTTAGAGAATGAAAATTTCTGTTTTGAATAATCATTTTGCTCTTGTTATCCTTTGGCCTGTGGTTCCTGCAATCTGGCAACTGCCCTGCGAGAACCCTTTAAGAGGCTGCACACGTTTAAAGCCGAATTGCAATGTGGTTCCTTGGAAAAAAGGCAATTTGCAGGCAGCACAACATTTGTTGCTCCAATGCCAACATGCAAAGGCTGGAGTTTCATTTTTGAGAGTGTTGTGGTTCCTGCTGCTGGTAGGGCATTGTTTCCTCTCGGGGCGCAGGAGCAGGATCCTCTGTCAACAGTGCTGCTGCTGCTGCTGTTGCTGCTGCTCTGCTCCTCGTTGTAATTTGATTTGTTTTGGCCGATTGCTACTGCGGCTACATTGTTTCACAGCCGGTTGATACTTTTGGCTGCACTAATTAATTTTGACTCGCCAAAGAAAAGGAGGAGCCGATGCCCCGGGGAGATGCCCGGGATTGCATTGTCTTCGGCCTGGCCATAAATGTCAGCTGGGGCTGCATTTCCCAATTCAATCCAGCTGTCAATTTGAGTTACTCCTCTGCAGATCTATATAGAAACTCGTTCGGGGAAAGCCAAAAACCGAAGCCGAAGATTTATTGCCTGTTGCCAAAAGCCCACAAAATTAATGTACTTCACAGTTGAGTTTAGCAGCTGCCCGGGGTCCTCGGAGTCCTACGAGTCCTGTGTGTGTCTGAATGTGTGTGCTCAGGCATGTGTGCCTGTGTCTGTGCGGCCTCTCAGTGTGTGCTTTGGCCCTAATGAAGTTGTTAATGCGAGTGCTGTCCTGCCAATTCCTTCGTCGCGATGCTACTTGCCCCCCTGTCCTGTCCTGTGTCCTGAGTACACACGAAAATCTAATAAGACGCTTACGTCGCTTGCTGTTTGGGTTTTCGGTTGTGTGTTTGGCCAGGAGGCTTTCACACCCTTTCGAGGTCAAGTGGGGTCCTGGCCCTTACATAAGCCATTAGCCAGCACCAAATGGCAGCCCGTGACAGTCATCGTGGCCTGTCCTGTTCCTCTGTTCTTTCAAATTTTATTGCTTAGCTTTTTACGGTCAGCGTCTCCAATTTATATATGAGTCGAGTCGAACTGCCGGCTAGTTCTTCATCTTTTGCTTGGCCAGCATTTATTTTATGCCCCTTGTCCTTGATTGGATCGTAAACTTAAGTTTCAGTGTGCCAAGAGTCCTTGGCAATAATCAGCCGTGGGGTGAAAGAGTTGCGCCATCAGCATTTCAGGGAAGTCTAGTGGAGGCAAGCACATAAAATAATATATTTAATTTCGATTTAAAAGCTGTGAACATGCTTAGGAAATACTGTGAATAAAAGAGGTTTATAGATTATAAAGAACAAAGCAAAATAGTTTTAAAAGTCTTCTATTTTTCCTTTGTTTAAATATTTTCTTTCTCAACTTTTTTTCTCTGCAGTTTCAGTTTCTCCTCTTAACTCTCGCTTTTTTCGTGTTTGCCAAGAAGGACACGAAATGAAAGCCAGACAAACTGCAGCGAACTGCAGTTCGGGGCAAATGAATTAATCTTTCATTTGAAGCCGAGACTGGGGACCGGGGACTGCGACTACGCATTGAGCGCTCGCTTAATTAGATGAAGTGAAAGTGGACGGAGCCAGCGGAGACAATTGCAACTGTCATCCAAGGAGAGAACTGGGTCAATTGCCGGCTGGCTGAATCTAGTGGATAATGGTCGTGCCGGGGCATATTTTAAGGCGAGACAATGCACGCGGGAGGAAATCTGGCAGCTGGCAATAAGTGCAGGCTAATTTAATTACGAGCTCAAAGTCTGAAGTCCTCGAGATAACAAAAGAGATGCAGCCCAAAGTCGGGGGGCAATCAAGTACCTGAACCTGTCCCAGGACACCGCCTCACCTCGCACGCATACTCGTGAGCCGAAGGATGTGTGTAATTGACAGCGCCAAAGCACACTTGACAGGCTCTCCTCTCGCACACACATACGCAAACACACGCAGACACCTATAAAGCACACACACACATGGCCCCGGGAAGTAGGCAACACTCTCGTTTGAAGCCGGGGCCAAATGAATATTAA
Source organism: Drosophila watanabei (assembly GCA_008042575.1). Lineage (NCBI taxonomy): Eukaryota > Metazoa > Arthropoda > Insecta > Diptera > Drosophilidae > Drosophila > Drosophila watanabei. Next base: position 26,680 of record VNJS01008219.1, read on the forward strand.
GCGCGGGGCTCGTATGAAATGATTTTCGTAATTTAATTGAAACGTCAACATTCAGTGCACTCCTCCGGCCTTAATTATATTATGAGTGGCGCCACGCCACGCTGGCTTTGGGTATCCCCAAGGCAATTTTCGATAATTGAAATTTTATGGCCCCGTCCCAGAGATTTTTGCTTTTGGCTTTGTCATGCCACCCCCCGCCCAAACATATGAAATTTCGCAGAAAGCAACGAAAAACTGTCAATAAAAGTGACATCAAGCCAAGGACTAAGAGCATTCGCCTGATAATTTATGTGTGGCGCCCACAGATTTCGCCTGTGTCTCTCTGTCGGGTATAATGCCCCCTCGAATAATGTTTAATGCAGAAGCAGCAGCCGAGATAGAGAGTCACTTAAGATACACGCACCCAGGAGGCAGAGTGTGTCTTGTATCTTGTACCTGTACACACGCACACCCATATCACATACATCAAGTTCAAGAGCCAAGGACACGCCACGCCTCATTGAATGACTGGCGAATTTCGGGGGGGCAGGGGCATTCAGCCAGGTAAATTTATGCAGCACTTGTTATTGCCTTTGTTGCTCCTCCGCCTGATATTGAAACTCTGGCGTCATAAATATTTTTATGTTCCCCAGTAGCCGGCGCAGCCTCTGTCCCAGCTTTTTACTGCATTTGACAGATCTCCTCCACCTGTCGCCTCTAGATTTGTCATAAACAGACAGAAGCCTCCTGCTGCTACTGCTGGTGGTGAAAAAAATAAAATAAAACACATAAATCCCCACATACGTCACCGGCAAGTTTTCAAATTGACCAAAAAGCAAAAAAGCAAAAAAAGTTCGTGTTTCACTCTCCGCTTTTTTATGATGCATTTAAAAGTTTTGATTATGCCGCAAAGAGCGGTAGATGTCGGCGTATGTAACTTATTTAATTTCCTCCCTCAGCCCGCTCCTGCCGGCCGAAAAGTTCATTTAAAGTTTTGTTGCAACCATAAATTCCTAGGCCGAAACCTAAAATATAAACAGCCCGGCCAAGTGGAGCGAGTGTAAATGTGTGTGTATCCGGCAGGAAAAAAGTTAGATGCGGTCGTAAATCTGGCATTTGTCAGTTTGCTGGATGCTGTGCCGCCTACCAAAAGGCACTGAGAGAAAGTTGGGGGGAAAGGATCAGGTCTTTTAGGATGCTCTATGTTGAATTTGAAACTATTTTTTAAGGGGAAGAACTCTTTATTTATCTATTAACGTTTCTTTAATGATAAAAGATAAACCTTTAATAGAACTAAATTCCTTTAAAACTAAAATTAATACCTGAAAACACCCCAATACTTTCACAATAAAATCCTCTTCTAATTTCTTTCCCTGCTGATACAGAAAACCCCGCACACTTTCCCAATTTTCCCGCAGTGCCTGGCGGAAAACGTGCAACTCAGTCGTCCTCTAATTGGCCTTTTTATGCACACAGGCACACTCGACATCATTTCCATTTCCAGGGCCATTTCCGTGCCAAAGCAGTTTATCACTCTAACTATGCACATTCAGTGGATCCTCCTGCTGCCCTCCATCTCCAGCCACTAACCCCTTACTCTCCTCTCTCCCCTTGCTGCTGCACCATTTCGATTCAATATTACTCATACGTACTGGATGCCGGCTGCCTTCTGGGTACAGCGATTGCCGTCGGGCTAACGAAGCCCTTGAAAAGGAGGCGGGTGGCGCGACTAGAAAGCAAACAAACTGCAGGCACCGCCGGGTGTCGGGCGTCGGGTGTCGGGCGTCCAGCTCTCCCAGCTTTTGCCAACTGCAACAAAGTGCTAATCTGGTGGGCAGGGGGTCGGGCGCAGGAGCTGCTGCTCCTTCGCCGCTTAATCGCCATGTGCGACAGGCTTAACTTGTCGGCTTTGAGTGTCAGCGCTGAGCCTCGTTTAGCCTTTGAGTGCCGGGGAAAAGGGGGGTGAGTTGGGCTTCGGGGTTGGGAGGTGCATGGGTTAGGAAATGGCACTGCGGATGGAGAGGGAGATGTGCCCTGGTGCGTAACTCGGCTGACATGTTATTAGTTTCATCAGCGAAAGAGCCGCCGGGGAGTAGCAAAAGGAGGATGAGGATGAGGCTCGTCGAAACTTGTTCCACGTTTCCATTCCATTAATTGAGTCCTGGGGCAGTCGTGGCACTCGAAGGACGCTACGCGACTCCACAGATAATCCAGTCTCGTTCCGCCTTGGGCTGCTGATTTATTTAACCGATTATTTCCCAATTTTCTTTAGTTGCTGATTAAGGCAATATTTCATTTAATTGCAGGCATTGATTTATGGAGGAATTGCTTCATTATTTTTGTATTTTATTGCTCCTTACTTGTATTCAACCTTTGACATAATTTAATTAATACTTTTATCTTTCAATTATGTTTAATGTATTAAAGAAACACAATAAATCTGTCTTACGTTGAAAGATTTGATTTACTGATTTTATTAATTAATTATTTTTGGCTTATATAATATTGGTATAGTATTATTCAGAATATATACTTTACTGACTATAAACAAAATGTCCTTTGTTGACAAAGAATGGAAAGGAGCTGGCTTTAATTCGCTTCTTCGACTTATCCATAAACCTTTTATAGAGCAACTCTCTCAATTTCAGTGCCGTATTTATTGGAAATTCCTTTGGCCAGCCGCTCGCCAGCTCAGCTGTTCCAAGCACAATTGAACAATAATGCGACAGCCTCATTAAATGCTCTTACCAACGGCGGCAGCGGCAAACAAAGACTGGACGGGGCAAACACAGGACATGGCAGGACGTGGGAGGGTAAGGTCGAACTTTGCGTTGCTTCGGTTGTTTAGAGCTGCTTTCGCCTTCATTGTTCGACAATAAAAAGCTGTTGTTCATTTTTATGGAGTAACGCCTTGTGCCCGCCGCCTTATCCCTTCCACTCCTGGCTCTCCCTCTCTTCCAGCTGCCAGATCCTTTCTGGCCCTGCCAGAATGGAGCCAAAGTCGGCAGACGTCGTCATTGTCCCGGCGTTGTCGCCTTCCCATTATTATTGTGAGCGACGACACAAAAACAACAGGGAAACAGCGGCAACAACAAGGCACTTGGCCTAAAGCACAGACAAAAAAAATTTAATATTATAATTTAAACTATAATAAACGTAGCTTAATAATAGGAATTATTTTCAATTATATTAAAATCAGAGTTTAGCCTAGAAGCTTTTAAATGCTAAAATACCTTTTTTAAAACTTGCTAAATTATAAATTAATATATTTTCAAAATTATATTAAATGTTTTTCTCTTAAAATTAATTATTTAATACATTTTTTAAGTTTTCCTTTAAGCATTCACGTTTTTAATATCTCCTTTCCCCTTTTTATATCCTTATTTTCTCTGAGTGTGTCTTAAGCCGCCATTGAAGTATGTGTGTGTTTTGCTGTTGTTGTGAGTCTAAGTGTGTGTGTGTGGGTGGATGACGCACATAATGAGTCTGCGTGGCAAGTACAAAAGTTTATAAATATGATGGAATAATTAAAACTTGGCGCCAATTTGAAGGCCCTTCGCCGAGCCGAAGGTGGCCGAAAAGGCTGTGAGCAACAAAGGCGGCAAAAGTAAGGAGGAAAAAACAAGGGGAAACCCGGGGAAGTCCCCCGTGGCCACGCCCCCTTTTGGCATTGTTTTTGGCCTTTGGCACCGCTTGCCCTTTGGGACTGCTATGTGTGTGTGTGTGTGTTTCCTTTGAGCCTCGCCGCAATTTCTTCTCGTTTTTTTTCGTGTTCTTCGGCAAGGATGTGAGAATTTGTATGCTTTATGTTTTGCAGATGCTTAGAAAAGTTTTTGTTTTCGTTTTGTTTTGTTTTTCTTTGGTGTGCTTTAACTTTGTTTAGCAGCAGCTACCTTTTCCATTTCCACTTTCCACTTTCCTGCCCCCACACAGCCAAGTGTTAATTATGCAACATTAATTAAGAGCCGATGCGAATGGTTATGGGGCTTTAAGCAGGCCTCTCAATGTGACTTTAAAGATGGCACTAACTCCGCAACGCCTCTGTCGAGTGTTGCATTCAAAGGCAGCCACCATAATTATGTGCACATATAAGTATATGAAAGCCTCTGACTCCCAAGCAGGCCACTCAGCCGGGGTTTATTTGCAGAGTCGCAAGACGACACACGGAGACACATCCGGAAATGCGCTGCGACTCGGCATTTGGTTCAATGAACCTCAATGACAGCCCAGCTCTCCAAGGCAGCCGCTCCAGCAAACTCTGCAGGCTCCGGCAGCTCCATACGCTCCAGCAGCTCCACAGATTCCCTGCAATCTGCTAAACTTTAAGTCCAACTTGACGCTGGGGGCAATAAAAACGTAAAACGTAGAAAAGTTCAGCATGGCGAAAGAGTTACGGCTTTTTCGGGGACGACGTGAAACATATTTTGCACTCGTCGGACGCCGTAACACATGTTCAGCTCAGCTCGTTTAATGGGCACCAAGGTGAGCTGAGCTCTTCAATTTGTTTGAATTTGTTTTTGGTCTGGGGAAAAGTTTACAAAAATAATCCCAATCCCGGCACAAAAAACACGAAGTAAGCTGCCAAGAACTTGTCCTGTCTTCTCAGTGAGCGAATGTGTGTGTGTTGTATCTATGCTGTAAATCCTTTTTCTTCGAAATTGTTGCTGCCCGGAATATATATACTTTATATATACATGTTATATGTTGTGTGACACGGCCAGGCGTGCCATGATGAATGAGGGAGGCTCGCTTTTGGAATTTGGCCCGTTTTGCCCTTTTGAGAAATGCAACCCTCTGTTAGACATGTCAATTTCCAGCCTGATGCATCGCACAAAAAGGCCAAAGCAGAGGCAGGAGCAGAGGCAGGAGCAGGAGCAGGATCAGGAGCAGCCGTAGGCAGGTGGGTCGAGGGTAAAAGCGGAATTGCGTGGCTGAAAAGCCAAAGATTTTCATCCAATTTGCAAAAGTGGAATACGCATACGCCCCGTGGTCTTCAAAAAGTTCGATGCGACACGTGAGCGTACACTCAAAATGGAAGTAACTTGCACAGGGAGAAATCGGTATATGGAAGAGGTATACTGATTTTAATGTAATTATTTTAAGCATTAAAAAAAGTCAAAGTTAGTCGATTTACTCATATCTTGTAAGGGTTAACTTTAAATACAACTTTAAAGACAATTATGTCATTATGACACTAGAATATTACTTTAATTTATGCACAGAAAGATGCAGCTAATATTGAATATAGAATACATTGTCATATCCTTAAAAAACCAATCATTAAGTTAAAGATTCACTTAAAATTTAAAAATATTTTTACTCAAGTACTTTGGAGTGTTAATTTTGTTTTCGGTATGGTAAAAAATGTCACACTTTTTTTTAGGAGAAAAGCAACACATTATCATATCCTTACAAAAATTTAACTTAATTCAAGGTTTCATTAAAAAATATTTCATTTAAAAAACTGTTCAACTTCAATTTAAAAAGTTTCCAGGCAATCCTTTTCATTTTTCTCTGTGTAAATTAGATCGATTTTAAGGATACTTGATTAGTTTACATACTGAGTGCTCTTTATCCTTTCCGATCAATTCTTTTTCTCAGTGTTTCTCACTTAAAGAGGTAGGGGGACATGTGTTGCCAACGTGCCTGCCGGCAAGTCAAACATTACGACATTACGCGCTTTCCAATTCACCTGTGAAAATCATTTTCTCCGTTTCCCAGGCAAAAAAATAGCACGAAAGAACGTACGAGCGACAGAAAATAAAAACAAAAAGTCGGCTTGAAGTTAGAGGCGGAATTTTCGGCGAATTTGCCTTGTCAAATGTTGAAGGCGACGTGACAAGCATTAGCTACAGCTACAACCTACGGATTACAACCTACAACCTGTGCTCCATAATGTCGATGTCGCTGCATGTCTTCATGCCGGACCCAGAGGTGAAAGAGGAACGGAGGCTGGCAGCTGGAAGCTGGAGGCTGGAGGCTGGAGGATTTTGTCCCGGGGAGAATTCCGCCGTGTATGTAGTTTGGCATATCATTTCGTCGCCAATTTGAAAATCGTTGATATGCATGCGAGGCGGACGACCTCCAGAGTGAGGTGTAAACACAGAGGACGTGCGTGGGCGGGTTAAGGGGTTGCCAATCAAATCACCTGCCACCACGTTGTCTCCTATACGTCGCAGGGAGTCACCAAAAAGTTTAGGTTCACCGCCTCACCACCAAGTGCAAAGTGCTTTCTGCTGTTTTTTGACAGCCACGAAGACCTCAACTCAAAAACTCAGCTAACTGACTAACCCCATAAAAGTCTTTAAAATCAAATATTTGCCGGCAAAAGGGCTGCAATATGCAAATGCAAATGCAAATGAAAATGGAAATGGAAATGGGAATGAGAATCGAATATTCGGAATTAAATGCGTGAGCGTTTGCTCGCCCAAAAGTCGAGTAGTTTGTTGAATCAGGAATTACGGCAAATAAAACTACAATTGGTGCGCATTTACATTTCATTGAGTAAATTGCACAATTGCAAATGGCATTGCAGAGGGGGAGGGCGGGGGCAAGGCCGAAAGACTTAAAATACTCTAAATAAATGGCATAACATTTTCCCCTATTTCCCCACTCGATCTCGCATGAGAGCACTTGCCTTTCCCCCAGATGGAAGATGGCCTGAGAAATCACATAAAAATACAGTCTGTCAGACAGTCGCTGGGGAAACGCTCTCCGGGCGCTGCTCAAGTTCCTGGATTTTTATTGCCATATATCCGAACTTATGGCTGGCAATGCTCGAATAACAAAACGAAAGCGATAACAAAAACGAAAACATTTCGACTTCGCTTCATGCTCACAAATTGTTTCTCAAATGAACAATTTTAAATTTTCACATTCAATAAATTGCTCCTGCCTCTGATGCCGACAAATTGCCGCATGGGGGGAGGGGGAGAGGTATTTTCCTTGTTTTCCTTATTGTTGTGTGTTTGGGTAAATGAAAAAAGTTTCCTTTGTCAATTGTGTCGACTTATTATTAGCATTATCTAGGCCCCAAATACACTTATCAATGAGTAAATGAAAAAATATGATAGGTAATGCGGAAAATGTATATAAATGAAATGTATTATTAATGTTTAATTATAATTAAATTTAAATTATAATTAAAATATTTTATAACTAATAAGTTTCTTTCTTAAAATATGTTACAAATGTGACACATTCTACAAGGGGGAAAAATGTCAACTAAATTCGGTAATTTAAAATTTTATGTTTCGTACTTTTGGGCACTATTTTTAAACGATTTAAAACAAGACTTTTTGTAATAGTTCTCAAAACAATTGTATTTTAGTTACCAGATTTTAGAGACTAAATCTGCTTTTATTTCATTTAACAGTTCATTAGTAAAATGCTTAAATAAGTAAACAGACAAACCTTTCATTGAATTTAAATCTTATGACCATAACTCCGCTTAAAAACTATTATTTTCTCTTATAAAACCGAATTCCCATAAAAGTCTCTATTCCATTCTATACAACAAAAACAGTCTCTTCCCTGTCTCCCCAATAAAAGCCCATTAAATTTGTCACAATCTTGCCGCCCAAAAGTACAAATACTCCTTGAAGTGAAAGTGTAGCTGAAGGAGAAAAATGCAAATGACTCTCGATTCCGGTGAAGCGCAAATGGCGTCGAAATTGAAAATCAAGATGACTTCTTCTAGGAGAATAGGGCGAGAGCGGCGTCATGAATACAGATACCGGGGGGGCGACTACAGGTACACCTCGCACACCCGCATCCAGGTGTGTGCGTACGCATGTGTTTGTCTCAGACATTTCGATTACTTTTTGAGTGGTTCCACTAAGGTTTCCCCTTCTTTAGCCCGGGAATTGCTGCATCCGCAAACTTTGGGGTCTCATAAAATATGTAGACCAGTAATACCTGGGAGGGGGAGGAGGAGAGGACGGGGCGGGGCACACAAAAGGCAGCGCAAATTACTGAAATATGCATGCGACTCGCCATGGCCATTATCGGGGGCTTCCTTTTTGGGGCCCGCAGAAGAAGTACGAGTATCGAGGTCCATCGAGGCTACGTGCCGGGAATGCCCAATAGGTGGCCATTGCCGGACTGGCCTGGACTTGGGACACTCATTTCGGGCATGTCAATGGCATTCGGTTCGCAGGATGGAGGCATTTGTGGTTTTTGAAACTGCACGCATTTGATTGCGTTATTGAAATTGACTGGGCCGTGGCCTGGCGGTGGCTTCATTACTATAATGTCGAGGGCGGGAGCGGGCCCGGGCCAGGAATTCAATTATAAATGCCTGCAGATTCCCAGGTCTGCCTTGGCTTATGAATATAAATCTGCTCGCTGTGCGGCGGAGGCAACGGCAGCTTCGACTTAATTGCCATTGGCCTAGGCGCAGGTAAGACGGGGTGGTTAGGTTAGTAATTATTTACTTGATGATGTCGCCTTGGGCAAAGTTAAATTAAATGAGGATTATGTGAGCTTTTTAATTAACTTGGAGCCCAGCAGGAGCTTCTGTCTTGCTCAGCTTAAATTTAAATGTTGCGCCCACGACCAGCATAGATCGATAGCAGCTTATCGACGATAACTGTTATCACTTATCACCTTGCAGCAGCCCTGGCAGCGCTCAGCTGTTGCTATAAATCGATTCAATTAGCAGGTGAAAATTGCGTATACTTTCGGCGAAGTTTTTATAAATATTTACTGGACAAAATGGCCCTGCGACGCTGTCACCTGAACCCGAAGAAAACCCTCTTCCTGCTGTGCGACATCCAGGAGAAGTTCCGGCCGGCAATGCCGCTCTTCGACAACATGATCAAGAACGTCGACAAGCTGGTGAGTTGAACTTTGATTGATCTCTATCTGTAACACTCAGATTAACCCCGTAATCGCTTGCAGACCAAGGCGGGAAAGGCTCTTGACGTGCCGCTGATTGTCACGGAACACTATCCGGAGAAACTGGGCAAGACCGTGGCCCAGCTGGATGTGAGCCATGCCAAGTTGGTGTCCGGCAAGACGCTCTTCAGCATGTTTACTCCGGAAGTTAAGGCTGTGATCAAGGATATATTCAATGATAAGCCGGAGGATGTGGTGTTGTATGGCCTGGAGGTATATATTCGTCATAAATATAGGTTTTAAAAATGTGGAAAAGTATGCAGAGAAACTGCTTTTCAATGTGGAAAAGTATGCAGAGAAGTTGGTTTTCAATGTTTAAGACATTGAAACATACTTTTTGACGCTATTTGCATTTCAGATTTTGAGACAGTTTAGGTATTAATTTAACAGATAATTAAATTTTAAAGGCGTTTTAATATTATTTTATATAAAAAAAAGTTCCATATAAACTAAGATATTTACTAATTAAAACTCCCGTTTTTCTCACAGTCCCATATTTGCGTTGAGCAAACCGCCATCGATCTCCTTGAGCAGAACATCAACGTGTACATTGTGGCGGACTGCTGCTCCTCCAGGCTGAATCAGGACCGGGATCTGGCTTTGGATCGTCTGCGCCAAGCGGGCTGTGTGATCACCACCAGCGAGAGTGTCATCTTCGATTTGGTGCGCGACAAGAACAACGCCAAGTTCGATGCTATTCGGAAACTGGTGAACCAGCCCTCGGTGGACATGGAACTCACGCGCAGCGGCAACGGACAGCCTGTGGGCAGTGCCAAGCTGTAAGGCAACACCACGGTCGTCTCTATGTCTCTTTGTCTATATGTATGTCCCTGTGTATGTGATGATGCCAATTGCATTTATATAACCATCATGCAGCAAAGTGTTTTTTCCAAGGATAACCGGATGGCGGGGGGAAAATGGGAAGAGCACCCATTTAAGTTGTCATTTCCGTAACATATTCCAATGGTCGCGCACAATGGGCGAGTCCATATTTGAATTTAACACTTAACAATGGCCTCGAATGGCCTCCCATCCGGCGAGGAAGTCTCTCCGCCGCCTTGTGCCCATTTCCGCCCGGGGTTCTTATTATGCGAATGACAATGCGTATTTTATGTACAGCCATTGCCACACCCACTCCTGCGCCCATTTTCCATTGATTACAAGGCTGAGAGTTGCGTCGTAACCTTTTATTTGTACAATAGGGAATGGCAGAAGGAAGTCATCGACGCATTTGCGGGACTTAAAACCTAAGGATACTCAGTGGTGGCCATGGGGACTGACCGTTGGATGAACTGCATGAGATGGATGCACTGGGCGTGGCGGCTGGGGATGCACAGGATGCGAATGAGGTGCCTGATGGTGAACAGGGCGCGGCTCCTCCCTCTTGGGATGGGCGTCGATGTAGGCCAGAGCCCGGAGGATCGCCTCTGGAGTGGGTGGCGGCGTGGGGAGCAGATCGCCGTGCGGATGATAGCCATTCTCATCGGCCGTGTAGGAGACCTTTACAGGCAGACCCTCCTTTGAAATAAAGTGATACTCGCCCTTGACCTGGTGCTCATCCCCAGCTTCGCCGGCACCAATGCCGTTGGTTATGTCAAAGCCATACGAGAACTTGCCATGTCCGTCCTCCTGCTTGTACTGCTTGGCCACATGGGCGTGGGCATCATCATCGGTGGCCGCACAGGCGCCGATCAGCAGGACAAGGGCCAACTGCAGGAGGATGAAAGTGAGCTAAGGATGACTCTGGTTCAGAAAACTTACGTATAGGAACATTTTGTGAGCTCAGGAACAATTCAACTGTTGTCCCCCAGAACCAGGCCAAGGGCTTAAATACCCAGAGACGGGCATGTAAGTCGTCGGCTCCCAAATTCCAGTGTAACCTGTTGCTGTTGCTTCCCCCGATCTTCTCGAGTCATAAATTATGTGCATCACAAAGCTGCTAACGTTTAATTGTGAACAAATAACAACACGCACGCATTATGACAAACAGCAGCGTCGTAAATGTGTACTTAGAATATTATTTATTAACTCGTAATCATGTAGCCAAGTTCACGCGATCACTCTTCCACTTTGGGATGAAAGCCGGTGGCATCTGCTGTGTACGTCACCCGGATCTGCTTGCCATCTTCGCCGGGCAGAAAGTATTCTCCCTGAATGCCGTTCACGTTGCCCTGGGCTTTCACCTGGATGCCGTTGCTGACGCTGGTCTCGTGATTGAATTGTCCGGCTCCGTCCAGGTTCTGGTGGTTCTCCGCCTTGAGGAGCACGGCATTGAAGTCCTCCTCATTGCAGCTGGCCAGAGTCACCAGGAGAGCAAAGACAAAAGCCTGGAGGCGGATGTAGTTTTATTTATACGAAAACAAAATAAATTTTAGTGAAGACTCACGTATTTCAGCATTATATTAGAGCAGCAAATAGATTGAAACAATGGACCAATGGCCAGCGGGCTTTTATACTAACTTCGGCGCAGCGGCTCGGCCACTAAACGGGTTTCCGTCTCATCTGCTAATGACTGCGATTAACCAGACAGCCATGAATATCAAATTGGCGGCGGCTCAATCGCGTCTGCTTCTGGCACAAGCCAGCCTCCCCCTTAACTTAATTAAACCATTTCACAACTCAGTTAACTTTTAATATTAAAGATTTCCCAGTTGCTAGTTCTAGAAATATTTCCCTTATTTTTCGTGCTTCGAGTTCCTTTTTGGTCTCCACATCGCCAGCCTTTTCAGAACCTTGGGCAAGCTCCTGGGAAATTTATGATGGTCCAAGGGAGGAGACTGATTAACTAGAAGGTCCTGGGCCAGAGGTTCCTTAAGCAAAGGATCTTGACTCAGAGGAGGTTCCTCAACTTGGTCCGCCTGTTCGTCAGGGACCTTGTGAACCTTGACATACTTCGCGGCACTCTTCTGGACACAATTTTTAAGGTCATTCATGTCCCAGTCAACGTTCAGCTTGGACTTGAGCTCCTCCGACGCTTCCTTCTTCGAGCTGAACAAATTTTGGAACATATTCTTCAGTTCGTCGTCTCTTGATCCGTCGGAGAAGCGAAGAGTCTTTGAATCGGAATTACTTTCTTTTTTGTTCAGCCCTCGCTTGGAATCCTTTTCGAAGGGCAGCTCCTGGCCAGAATTCCCCTGCAGCTGGTGCTGGAAGTCCTCTAAATAAGGTGCAGACGACAGATCCTCCAGCAGGTAGCCACGACTCTTCAGGTAGGCAAACGGCGGCTCCCAGTTCTCGATCAGATCATTGACGATGCCCTTAACAGGGGTGTCGTAGTTAATGTCTTTTGAATTGCTTGCAGCTGCCGCGAAGGTACAAAATATAGGAATAACGTGGAAAATAAAATAAATCATTTTGAAAAAAGCCTATTTTTGTTCGAAAATTCAAATTGAGAGCCGGCTATCGATTACTTGTGTGCTTGCCGACCTATCGATAAGTCAAAGTGACAGTTAAGTGAGCGCAGCCCTGGACCACGAAAAAACAGCTGTTGTGTTGTAGGCAAACGTAAATTCTGGCCACAAAAATTAACATTTTCGAGGTTTTCTATAACTCCAATACGATTTACAGGGTATTGACTAGAACGCATACAAACGCAACGCCGAAATGGTCATCACCAACAACACAACACTGCCCGAGGAGGCGGAGCTGGACACCCAAGAGCTGAATCTTTCCTCAGCGGCTCTGCGAGCGGGCGCCTTCCATTTGGGCAAGCAATGCGAGCAAGCCAACAATGTTAGTACATCTGCATCGCATCCCAGATACTCCCAGTGGTAGCGCCCATGTCCAAGCCAGCTCCAAGCGGAGCTGGAGCCGGCGGAAACCACTGAATCCTACCGCTTAAGTTATATAACCTAACCTCAAAACGCACCTTCCTCGGTTTGTTTACGTTTTGTTTTCCGTGTAAAATTGCAGGAATTCATGCTCTGCAGACAGGAGCTGGACGATCCGCGAGCCTGCTTGGCGGAGGGCAAGGCAGTGACCGGCTGTGCCCTGGACTTTTTCCGCAAGGTGAAGAAGACCTGCCATGAGGAGTTCATGCAGTACGCTACTTGCCTGGACAAGAGCAGCGGCACCATGGCCTTCTCACAGTAAGTGTTTTTGATGATTAAAAGGATTTTAGGTGTTTAAGCCAATTCCTACTCTACTTGTGCAGCTGCCGCAAGACGCAGGGAGTGTTTGACAAGTGCATCAAGGATAACTTTGACTGGGAACGTCCTTCTTACGGTTACTTTGCCAGGGCCAAGGTGAGTTATTACCAAAGATTATCCTAAGGCTCTATGTAACTCATGTAACTCCATTCAACAGGTCATCAAGTCCGCTCGCGAAGCTCCCAAAAAGGAAGAGAAGGTCTCCTATCCCGACGCCACTCCCGGTCTGCCCGAGGATTACCCCAAGCCCCCGGCCAAGTACGGCTCCCGCTTCCACTGGCTGGAGTAGAGGCACAGTTGCTAGCAAATAGTGAAATATGAAGGAAAACGTTCATCTTAACATAAACTCTTGTTTCCATTAGTATTTAAATCTCTTTATTCTATCGAATTTTCTTGCGTGACAAAGTTTGCTTGATCTTGGCCAGAATCTGCAGATATTGGTTGTTGAGACAGCAGCCGCAGTAGCTGACGGGGAAGCAGGCGCTGCCCTCGATGCGCCGCTCCATCGCGTTGTTCGTGTAGAACACCCACGAGATGTTCTCCTCGCCCAGCACCAGCATGATCTTGTCGTAGCGATAGCTCTCCACACTGAACAGATTCGCGTCGCCGGTGATGATGCGCCACTCGGCGTAGCGCAGATTGACATCCGGCGGCAGCTTGGAGCGCTCCCGCATCATGACGTGCTCGAACCAATCGCGCACCTGGATGACCGAGCCCGTGGGCGGATGCTTTCGGATCTGGTAGCTGATGTGCGGGTACATCGGATGACTGTGGAAGGGAGTTGGTTCTAATAAGCTTCCGGAGATTCCTCTTTGTATCTTTCTTCAGTACTTACATGTGCGGCGCGTAGGCCAGGCGGACAAGCACGAACTCAACTTTCTCTCGAGGAGCCATCTTCTTGGAGGAGTTATTTATTCAATTTAGAGCGTTTGAAACGCTTCGGAGGCACTGCTAGGCAATACTGATGAGCTTGTCTCAGACCGCGGACTATATATACGCCCTATTGTTCAGGTAGAATCATACCCGCAGCAGATGGCTGGCCTGTAATCCCTGGAAACTACCTGATCGATACCTGGATTGGGTTTTTCATTTACAGTTTTATTGCTAAAACGAATCCTTAGCCTAGACAGGGGAACTTTACTCGGTGTACCACTTCGTGCGCTTGGGCTTCTTAATTTTACCTCCCGTGACGCCCTTGACACCGCCGCCATCCTGATTGCCGCTGATCATGTTCTTGTACTTATTAATTAGGGGTCGCAGGTCATCCTTCTCCTTCTTGCGTCCCTGCTTGGGTCGATTGTTGGCCTTGCGCTCGGCCAGGTGCGATTCCCGTATCTTCTTGTTCTTCTGCTTGCGCTTTTCGGTCTTCACCCGCTTCATGTGCTCCTGGGCCTGCTCCATGATCTTTTTCTTCGAGCGCATCTTCAGCGAGGTGCCCGGCTTGGCTGCCGCGCCAACGAAATCGCTCTGAACATCGCTGGCCTGCTGTTTCTGCTCCTTGGCCTTGCCCTCGGCCTTGGCTGCCCGCGTTGCCTCCAGTTTCTTGATGTGCTTCTGCAGCTTGGCCTTGTTGTCTGTCTGGGGGCCTGATGGTTTGGCCTTTTTACCATTTCGCTGCTGCTGGCGCCGCTCCTTGCGCTGCTGCTGTTTGGCCTGGTATGTGGGATTGTTCAGCTTGGAGCGCTCCGTGCGCTTCTCCTTCACCTTGTGCACAGCTCGATCCTCTATACTGAAGGCCACAATGGGACGCTAATCAGAAGGATTTATAGATTAATTAAAGGAGAGTTATTACCACGAAAAAACTTACATGTTGGTTTCCAAAAATGCTGGGATTGTTGTTCAATTTCCGCAGAGCCGTTAAGGCCCTCTGATGTGTGTCAAAGGATAGGAAACCGAAGCCCTTGGATTTGCCCTGCGGATGCTCTGGCGTCACCTTTTGTTCCCGCATCACTCGACACTCGTGGGGCCGGAAACCAGTGTAGGTCAGAGCCATTTGCTTCAGTTTCTCGTTGTCGTAGTTCTGGGGAAGATTGTGGATGGACAACCGGTTGCGGGACACAAATCTAAGAGAGAGTTAAGGGATAAATTCGATATTTATCAGTGGAGAAAATTCACATCCTTACCGATTCAAGTTCTTGAGCACTTGGGTCTTAACCTGCTCCAGTTCATGGCGCTTGGCCATGTCGGAAGCGGAGACCCCGTCGGCTGCTTTGGATCCGGACATGATGAGGCCTTCTCTGGCCAGATACAGGTTCCTGGAATCCTTGCCAACGTCGTCTTTGCTCTTTTCCTGCGACTGCTTCGACTTCATCTCCTCACGACTGAGAGCGGGATGGGGATCCAGCACTTCGTCCATCAGCTTGAACTCGGTGCCAGCCTGCAGACAAAGATCAGCAGACTCTTTTGCCTTGAACTTCACGAAGGCAGTGCCTTTGGAGTGGCCAGAGACTGCCTGCCGGTTGATGATGGCATAGTTGACCAGTCCAAACTTGCGGCACACCTTTCGCAGATCCGCATCCTCGGCGTCGAAGGGCACGTTCTTGATAAAAACCGTGCAGCCTTGTTGGACGTCGTTGGAAATTACTTTCTCCTTTTTGACATTTTTAATATCAAGCTTTGATTTCAATTCGTCTTTGTCTTCCTTCTGATCCTCATCCTCATCATCGTTGTTCTCATCACTGCCATCGTCATCGTCCTCGGCATCATCTTCACCTGATTCCGCCTCCGATTCTTCCTCAGAATTTTCCTCCTCGCCTCCATCTTCTTCGCCGCTTTCCACCTTGATGTCCTCTTCCTCGCCTTCCTCCTTCACCTCCACCTTGGGCTTCTTCTCCGCCGGCTCCTCTTTGGGATGCTTGGCCACATACTCATCCTTGCCCAGCGCCCAGTCCACGAAAATCTTGCGCCCCAGCAGCTCCTTGCCATTGGAGTGCAGGATGGCCTTGGTGGCCTGGTTGATGGTCTCGTACTGGACGAAGGCGCAGCCCACCATCTTGCCGTCGCCCCGCTTCAGAATGTGGACATCCTCCAGCGTGCCCCACTGCGAAAAGTGCTCCCGCATCGATTCGTCGGTGGATTTGTAGCTGATGTTCCGGACGATGAGGCGCGCCCGCTTCTTCTGGCGTCGCTCCTTCTCCTCCTTGAGGCGCTGCGTGTTGAAGGGATTGCGGCGCTTCCGAGCCGGTTCTCCACCGGTCCCCGTATCCGCGGAATCATCCTTCAGAGGCTTCATTTTTTTGAGTTCCATATTTCTAGCGCTGCACGTGGAACTCAGTATGACCGTACATTGGCCGTTAAAATATACCAACCATGCGGCGGACCACTGTGCGGTCTGGCAACGCCGCGACTTTGTTTACATCGAGAAATGTATTTTAAAATATTTATTTTTTCAACAATTTACAACATGAACTAAAAGGCAATGTGTCTTATTTAGCCGCAAACAGCTGGTGGAACTCCGAGGGCGTCTTGAAGTAGTCGACCAGCAGCATGGACGAGCGGTTTCCCAGTTTGTACATAATATGGCTCCAAGGATTCAGGAAGTTTTTGTATTCAGAGATTTGTCCCTTTTCGAAATAGTGCTTTACTGTCCCCACGGGTAGCTGGGAGCCGTACACAGCTACGTATCTGAAAAGAAAACCAAGTAAAGGAATAGCCATCGAAATATCAACATTGCGGACTTACTTCTCGGAACTCTTGTAGATCCTCAAAGGATACTTGGCGACAAATGCACGTATGGCCAGATTGATGAGTACGAAGCCACCAAGAAAGTAGTAAAAATCGGATTCCTGGGACACCAGTATGGCGATGTCCATCTTCTGGACAACGTTGACGACCTGCCAGGTGGTGGCCCAATGATAGGCGGCCACCAGACCCAGAATCGAGGTCGTGGCTGTGGATATGTTCTTGGTCCAGGTCACATAGCTCTCAATGGGGGCCCTGTAGATCAGTTTGTAGTTCTCCGTCAGCTTATCGCCGTACAAAAGCTTCCGCTCCACATCGCCGGAGGCCACATTCCGCCACTTGCAGAGCGCGGGGCTTGTGCTGAATGGAAAGAGTGGTTAAATCTGTGGAGACAGGTAACTAAATACTTACTGAAGACTTTGTAAGTGGGATATGGGCGCAAAGGACCTTAAACTCAGCAGTTTTGAACTCCTTAAAATAGCCGCACACATTTTGTTTTGATGTAACGACTGCGAAAACAGATGTTCCGCCGAATGGGCTGGCCACACTACATGGGAATACCAAACACGGAGCAGCTGTTCGGATCAGCAGGCCATGGAGCGGGACTGGATGTAGTGTCAGTTTGTTTGGGACTTCCATAGTCATTATTTTACTTACATTCAGTAGATAAACACCTAGTCAATTGTATTTTTCTAAGCACAATTTGGCTACGAACACGTATATGTAGGTTGGTGCTTTTGTTTTTATTTTTGTAACGAATTATGGATTCGAAACGGGCGGCTCCCGAGACTGGCGATGGTCCGGACCCGAAGCGTGCAGACACCACCGAAAATCAGGACAAGTTAAAGGAGCAGGGCAACCCAGGGTCGTTGGAAGCCACACACGTCGTCCCCTACACAGGCATCGGATGTGCATCACTGCTGGAGTCCTTCATGTTCCAGCCCATGCCGCCAGCCAGCCAGCTCCTTTCGTGGTTTCCTACCTCCGAGAACGACCTCGAACTGGAGAAGAGCCCCACAGGCGACAAGAAAAGTAAGTTGGCAAACATCTACCATACATATTCCTAATGTTCCCATTAAATCCCAATTCCCAGCAGAGACTTCACCGGGAAAAATTTCGCGTCGCGAGCAGGCCAAGTCTCGCCGCGAGGACACCATGAAGGCGCTGGCCCTAGAGCGCGAGCTGACATTCAAACCGGGCCAGAATACCGCGTCCGTGGTGCTCATCGTTCGGTTCCCTGACCCAGAGATCACAGTTTCCATGCTGACTGACATTTCCAAAGATATTCGCGATGTGGCCATGCCGTACAGCGTGGCTCCGCGCTACTGCCTGGTGTACCTCAAGAGCGGCGCCGATGTCGAGGCAACGATTGCCGACATAAACAAGGTACGCTTTGGAACCGGGTTCCTGCAGGCGGAGCACAAACAATTCTCCGACGAGGAGCAGGCCGACTTCATAGATCCCTGCTCGCTGTACGTGAGCAACATACCATTCAACATGACCACATCGGCCATCAAGGCCTGCTTCGTCAACGCCGTAAGGGTGGACATCGGAGTGTTGAAGCGCGAGAAGCGTGCTCGCTACGCCTTTGTGCGCTACGCCTCTCCCGAGGCTGCCACAGTTGCATTTAAGGAGCTGGTCAGCTGTCCCCTAAATGGCCGCACTCTCACAGTCCGCTTTCGGCGGCTCAGGAAGCGCTCTGGCATGCCCATGCTGCAGTGCGTTAGTTCCATCGTCACAATCCCAAGTAGTGGAGCCGGCGGCGATGACGATAATGCCGACTGTAAAGTTATCTCTCCTCCTCCCGTGGAGTCCATTACCATAAGCGACAGCGACAATTGCTCAGATTCCAGTAACGACGGCAAAGAGCACAAGAGCAAGACAAGCGAACAGGAGGAGATCCAGAAGCTCAAGCGCCAGATGGCCGAATACGGGGCCATCCTAAAGAGCTTTCAGATGAGACAGAACTTTTTGGGAGGTACGTATAATGATCTCTGCTTTAAACGCTTAACAAACTAACATGTTTCGTGCACTTTCAGATACACTTTCATCCGCTCTCGTGCCCAAATCGGAACCGTGCCCGAATCCATCAGCCTATATACCAGTGTTAGGATCACACGCAGTACACGTAATGCGCAATATTAAAACAGAACGTGAATATTTGGGCATCCCCGACGAGGCCAGCCTCGAGCCCAATCCGGCTGGCAAGCCGACCACGCAAACCACCATAGATAACACCACAGAAAAGGAGGATCAGCAGAAAATGAAAAGTAAATGAATTCCTTGTTAAGGGTCCTCAGACTAACCCCCCCCTTCCTCGTATCTTACTCAGAACCCCATTATTTTGGCTGGCTGTTTTCAGGTTTCACCAGGCGAGGCCAGAGTGCCAAGGAGACGGCTGACAAGGCAAAGGCTTCGCCGAACAAGGAAGACCGACTGGCAGAGCTGTATGCTCAGCTGGAAGCTGACTCTGATCCCTAAGTTGTTATGCGAACGTCTAGCAAATTGAAAGTTTGTAGACGGCTCCAAAAATAAAAATTTAGTTTCGGTCATCATTGGATTTACGATTTGTTTATTTTTTGTGTTATTTTCGTTTCTTGTTTTTTGTTCAGTTTCTCTCGTTTCAGCGTACATTTATGGTATACAAAATAAAATTACACATAATAATACGTAAGTTAAATAATATTTCGGTTTTAAATATTAAACCCGAACAAATATCGCTTAAGGGACTGGCTTAAATATCACTTATATAATAATCATATGTACTCGATGATGATTTTTATATTAGTTTATGGTCAAGTCGAGTCACGCATCGTTTCGTTAAACTTAAAACATTTACAGTGTCTGCCGAATCGGTTCACACCGCACTCGTGCCACACACATTAACAATTAGACCTAAACTAAAGTACGTTCTCTCAATGGGTTTAATCGTTCAGTATTGGATTTTAGCTTGTTTGGTCTCCTTCTCCTCCAATGTATTGCATATGGCTCGTTAAATTTAATATCGCAATTTGTCATTACCAAAACAGTTGACTACATAAAGAATTTCTGCTATGACACGACTTCTGATATCGGCTGGTTGTCGCTGGTTAGAATGCGGAATGTTATAAACTATTTTATTATAGTTAGGGCTGATTTTTGTATTTACACAACAACAAAAGTATTTGATAAGGCACCTGTTTCACATGCTGATAGCTCAATTTACAATTGATATTCTGTTTGATTTCATTCTCGTTTCAATTTGGATTTCCTCTCATCGTATTCGATATTATGTATGACGTTACGCATTTGAATTTTAAGCGATTTATCGGTGCCCAACATGCGGTAAAATTTTAGAAACTTTACTCGAGTTGCTATTATTTATTTCTTTGTTCCTACGGTCGACAAAATGCACTGCCTACGGTTCACTAGGATCTGTGTGTGTGTGGCTCTTTTAGCTAACGATGAACTTGGACACGAGGCACATCAGGATGGTGGTGATCACAGTGTTAACGGCGGTGTTGCTCGTCACTTGGTTCAGCGACCTTGCTCCATTTCCGGTTCGCTCGGCCGTTTCCGGCTCGAATGGCTCGTCATTGGATTGATGATCGCCGACGGCTATAGGGAAAAAGGGATTTCAAGATTTCAAGTTAGTTAAGTTAGATTATAAGTTTTAGCGGAAGTCTGTGCAGAATAGTCGTAAATCTAGTCTAAAGAGAGCTATTTAGGGACTTCAATTCGTGTTTTTTGTGCGAGAATTCAAAATTTTAAAGTAAATTATCAAGAATTAACTTAAGTAACTTAAGGGAGAGAATCAAATAAAAATAATTGTTAACATACTCTTCACTCTGTGAGTTCGTTCGTTCATTTCTTTCTATTTGGCTTGGTTTGGCGTTTCGGCAGGCGGCGCAGATCGTGGGCGTGGCATGTTTATATAGTATGTTTCGATTGGTTTGTTTGATGATGGCTTTTTATATATTCAGACAGAGATCACTCAAGCGGGCGATGGATATACACACAACTGGCTATAGCTTAATGCTGGCAATTTAACAACACAACACACGAGCACAGGGACGATCGATCGGATCCTCTCGACTCTAGAAGAACCTGTTCGTCAGGCCCCACATCCAGCCGGGCAGGATACCCTGATTATTGGGCACTTGCGGAGCTGTTTACCGAGCGTGTGTGTGTGTGCGCACAATAAAGAGTATATTTTTTGTTGTTCAAAGAAAAACAAAAGTAAAGAATGACGTAAATAAGACGGTACAGTGTCAAAATTGCTGATTGGAAAAGGAAGAGGGATAATGTGCGCAAACAATTACTACGATGTGGCAGCAGAGCGATCAGCTGGATGATAATACAGTTACAGCATGGCGCAGGAAGAATGCGAAGCAGCATGGCGGCGACTACAACTACACACACACAAAGAGTACAGAGTACGTAATGGAAGCGGGAGAGGAAGAAAGGAGAAACTGTGGCAGTCGGAGAGAAGTCAGAATGGCGGCAGATTTGCTTTGTAATTTTTTCTGTGTGATGTGTCGGAGTGTGTGTGTGTGTGCTTGTGTTGTTATGGAGTTGGTGTTGTTCGTTATTCGGTCGTTTTGTGGTTCTTGCTGTTGTTGTTTTTTCTGGATGTTGTGTGCTCTGGTTAATTGTTCTTGTTTTTATATCCGCGTCTCTTAAAGCCTGCAAGAAATATACATGTGTACATACATACGTACAGACACAGATGACAATGACGAATACATTTTGAATTTCGAATTGTGCTTTTCGGCTTTTGGCTTTTTTCTTGAATGCAAATTTAACGGTTATGGGCCAGGCACGTGCATGCGATTGTTAAGCGTGTGTCGTACAAATCACCGATTGTGGGTCATAACGGTATGTGATGTACGAACATATTACTGCCTTTATGCGGTGTCCAATTCATGTAATCTCTCGTTTGTCTGGCAACTGTGCTCTTACAAAGAGTATTTCTGATTCCATGAACTATGCACATCGCATAAACTTAGTAATAACCGTACAGCCGCTGACTTGAAGCCAAATTGTGCGGCTTTTCGACTTCCCCCATGCAGGTGTAAATCTTTTGTTTGCTCTAGATTAGTTCATGCAATTAACGTGGGGATTTCAGGAGTGTAAGTGTCACTTTTGCGTGGTAGGTGTGAGTGGGTGTGGGTGTAGGTGTTTTTGTTTATTTTTTGGGTGGCTCATCCAGCCATTTAGCCATTGGGAATTTTGTGCCAAGGGGTGCCAAAAACAAGGAAAGAACGGTTACGCATGGTCACTTTTCAGCACTCTAGCGAGTGTTGGAAAATGCCACAAACTACATACAGGGTAAAGAGTTTAGTTCAGGGGAGCGAAGGCGGAGTGGAAAACCAAATATTAATATTACCATAAATAGATAAATACTTAGTGCTACAGAACTACAACTAAATTTAGGCCATTTAGGGGAGGTGGAGGTTGGTGTTCTTATTTTCGGGACTTGTGGTGTTTAACAAATAGTGTTGTAAAAGTGTTTTTGCTTCGTATTCTAAGCAGGTTAGCGGGTTAGTGACTAGTTGCAGATGCTATATATAGAGTCAAGCTGATTCTACGGATTAGTCGGTTAGACTCTGTGCACATGCTAGGATCGTGACTTAAGAGCTACGAAAATGGTATTTGGTGGCGTTGATCTGGGAACCACAGTTAGTGAGACCGACTGACCAGTAGTTTTCATTGCTGTTGTTCTTGTTGCTGCAGAGATATTTATATCTTATTTTGGGCTATTAAACTGTAAGCAAGGTTTTAAATTATTTTTATTTGTTGTTCTTAGGCTTATATCTTTTTTTTTTTTGTTTTGTACATGGTATGCTAAATTGAGTTGGTTAGTTTTCTAGAGTTTATACCTTATCGCCTTAGCCAAAAGATATAGATTGGGTTAGTTGGGTTAATAGGAAAGAATACACACATATTAGAAAGTTGAAATTTGGCAAGGTTAGTTAGCTTCTGGTTTAGTTTTTAAAGTTTTATAAAATTAATTATACAGTTAGTAAAATATTATTAGTTTTAAGCAGTTAGTATATAAAATAAATTATTATATAAATTAAGAAATTTGTTAGAGTATTGTTTGTTGTATATTGTAGTTCTCAGCTTGAGAACACTAAAACAAGACTAGAGTAAAACACCACAAAATCAAAAGTACAGAGAAAATAATAAATGTACAAGATATATAAATGTAAATACAAAATCTATATAGACTGAGCAAAAGACATTGGACATACACAGTAATTAGTTTTGTTCAATAAGAATTATAAATGTATTTCTTCCTTAGGCAACAAAGACAAACACATTCGACTCGAGTAATAGAATTTCACTACATAGACATTAACTTAATTAAACATACCATATAGATAGGATTTTATAAACGTAATCGTCGTTTCTTAATCACTTTACGACTCTTAACTTCATTTCTCGCTAAGTAACAACTCATACAAGACTTCTTTCTATGAGATCTTTTTGACTTTACAGAGTTTGGAATTTTCAATTCGATTTAGTTCCTCGATATCGATATCGATCTCGATTCCAGCAGATCGATTCGGGTTTCAGACAAAACTACCGTCGCGTCGGTCCCACTCACCTGCGTCAAAGTCACCATTACCATCGTCGGCGTGCGGGATCAGGGAGTGCTGTTCGAACTCGGAGTCCGAACCCTCGACGATATTACCTGTGGACGAGGGCGTGTTCTTGCAGCCGAACCACCAGTGGGCGGTGGGTCTGGGGAAGGGAGGCGAGGCCGTGTCCACCTGAGGGAAATTTTAAATAATATATAAGAAACATTTAAAATAGTATTCAATCATCTTAACTTACCGCAAATCGGGCATCGTGGAAGCGATAGTACTTGTCGCCCTTGAAGAAGTACGTGTACCCATTGGTGTACTTGAGCGCAGCATCCAGGTTGTTCGGCACACCCTCCCAGTTGGAGATGGGCTTCGGGTAGCTGGCCTTGACCGGCGGCCTCTTGGCCGGATCGAAGCGCCAGAACTTGCTGCCCTTGAAGAAGTAGATCTTGCCGTTGCCTCCCCAAACCATAGCCGCATCCAGGTGATCGGGAATACCTGTGAATCCCTCGCTGATCTCCTTCGGATAGACACCGTCCATCTGGCGACCCTGGTAGCGCCAGTACTGGGTTCCCTTGAAGAAGTACGTCTTGCCGTTCTTGTACGTGAACGCCGCATCGATATTGCTGGGCAATCCTGGCCAGCCCTTGGAGATGAGCTGCGGGTAGCCCTCCTCCACCGAGTCCGTGGTCAGCTTGTAGAACTTGTCACCCTTGAAGGCGTACGTCTCGCCCTGCGCCGAGTTGAAGAGCGTGTCCACCTTGGAGTCCTTGCAGATGGAGTCATCCAGGGGCACCTTGGGCGGCGAGAACGATGGCCTCTGAGTGGTGGGCGGGTAGAAGTTGGTGGGCTTCAGCTGATTCGTCTTCCGGCCGTACAGTGACTGGATGGCCGCCTTGTCGTCCTCGTCCAACTTGAAGACGGGCTCAAAGCCGCGATAGAAGGGAGCCATCAACGCCGAGCTCTGATCGGAGTGGGACAGTCCCAGGGAGTGACCGAATTCGTGGGCGGCCACCTGGAAGAGATTAGTTCCTCTGGGCGATCCAATGGTCCACAGTTCAGCGTCATCAAAGTGAGCGTCTCCGCCAAATACAGGGAAGAAGGCGTGGGCAAGGGTGCCACCTTGGCCATCAAAAGCATCGCCATCACCATGCTCGCTCTCCACGAACCTGGGAATAGAAAGATAATCCATGAGTATCGTAAGAATATATTCTAAGAGGAAAATAGCAAGCCACTCACTTGATCTCGATGTGCACGGGTCCAGAGGTCTTCCTAGTGAAGGTCAGATCGGTGTCCTCGGACCACACGGCGAAGGCGCGTCCAATCTCAGCGTCCACATCCACGCGCTTTAGCCGCTTTGGGTACTTGGAGATCTTGTAGGTGAGGTTCTTCACGCGCCACCGACTGCCCTGGAGGGCGTACCTCTTGGACCGACCTTCGCCGGCGCCCACACGATCCCTCACTCCGCAACGGGGCAGGGACATCAGCTTCATGGTCTCGGCGTCCAGCTCGCCGGTTATGTTCAGACCCGCGAAGCTCTGGAACTCCTCGATGGCGCTCACCCAGGTCTGCTGGTCATGCAGCCCGCTGCTGGCCGGATTGCGGGCTGAGGCGGGCAGATAGCCGAACTGGGACAGGTAGATCTGGGGACGAGGGAAAAGGAAGTGAAGATTGAGTGACTGCAGGAAGGAACAGTGACGGGAATGGGGACAGGGACAGGGACAGGGACCCAGGCAAAGATCAATGGGCTGCGCTTGTCCGGCCACCCGTTGTTGTTTTGCCAACTTGATTTATGGCCATCAGATTAGATGGCAGCGGCATGTCCTGGCTCCTCACACTGTCGCATTTCTATCTGACTTGCATAATTTATGACTGCTGCCACACTGGCTTATAATTTATATAGAGAAGCACACACACAAAAAAGAGAACCCATGGCGTATACTTGATATGTACATGCATGTTGTTTTTTGTTTATGGAAACAGCAACGTGACTTGTAGCGAGGTGTGAAAACTCTTAATCGATCTCCGGCGAGCATCGGTCGCATTAAGGAAGCGTTTCGATTGCTAATTGTAAATTGTAACATTGAGAAATCGAATGAAAATATACAGTTTGCCCATCAGGGAAGTGCACTCTGGCGGAGAACAATGCGAGGTTATCTTAACAGTTAGACTTTAAGCGCGCTAACTACTTAGAATTTAATTCGAATTAAAATTTGTTGTCTCACCAATTACAACGGCAAATCGTCTTACAGCCAGCTATTATATTCTACACAACTTTATGCGCTTAAACTGAGAGAGAGAACTCAGTTCATTTTCGATTTGGCATGTGGATCAGGTTTGCATGCCGTTTATGTGTCGCACATTCTTAATGACGCCGCCTCACATACACTTACTTTGTATATATAGTACATACGCGTTGTATAATGATTTGCCGAATCTTGCATAATGCCAGCTGACTGTTAATTTGATGGGGTTCTTTCCGCCTGCGAGGAAGTAAACATTTCGCTGTCCCGCCCCATTGGTATTCATGCGACATGCCTTCCCAGAGCCACCAGTGGCTCTGTGATCTTTTTTTTCTGGGTGGTGCTACAAACGATCAGCTGGAACGAGGAACTTGGTGGAAAGGTAAACGAACTGCAGACAAAGCGGTGCTCGAGTGGCAAGCATCTGTCGCTCATCTCTTGAGATTTAAACTGGAGAGTGCGATTCTGATTCGGAATTTGACTGGCACTCGACTTGACTCATCCATTGGAGGCGACCTTAGGAATGCCTCTTGCTGCAATTAACATAATTACGAGTGCCGAGACACCTCTCTCCCTGCGGCAGGCACGCTCGTCTTGATTGCCCAGAAAGAGAAGTCGCTGAAAAGGCGCCACGTTGTTACGCCAGTTCTGGCGGGGATTGTGCTGTAATGCAGCGCTTTTGTCATAGAGCAAACAAGCTGGAACCGACTGAATAACCGAGGGCAATCGAATGCATTGTTCGAGGCCTCATCAAACACGGGCTCTTTCGGTTATCTCTCTGCCGTATCGATAAGATACCTGCTGCCTTTGGCAGCAAACAAAAGACTACTCAACGCGGCCATAATTGAGTCATTTCTCCCGCACCTGACGCATTTGTTCGGCGGCTTTCAATTTGGAATTTAATGCGTCACAAACAGCGAACGGAAGTCGCTGCTAAAACGAAAATGTTTGGCCATTAGATTAAGGTGTCTCACAATTTGTTTTTTTTTTGCTTTTTGGGGCCTGCCTGCCTGGTCAGGTGGATGCATCCGCATGCATCGATTGAGATATTCGTGCATTTGCATGTCATTACGGATTCTCGATTCTCAATTCTCAACTCTCGATTCTCGAGGGGATGCTCCATGGCCGGGCAAATCATTTGAAATTACCCGGACTCCTCCATGCTCCTTGAGGGGATGAGGTAAGGGCCAGTGCAGTCGTTGGGTCACGTTTCAGAGGGCGTTGAAATTGCACTTCAATTTATTATTGGACATTGACACACATTTGTTAGTGCGATTCGGACAACAAAAAGCAGAATGTCAACAGAGAATGGCTTTGGCCAGGTCCCAGTACACTCGTTAGTTTAAATATTACCATAAATACACAGGAAAAAATTAATATAAATTATTTGTCACAATTTTTATCAATTTTGAGTTTTTTCTTATACAAAAATGGTAATTAAAATATCTTTGAGCTAAGGAAAGACTGTGAACATTAACTAGGTAGGAAATAACAGACTTCATTTACATTTTCCTTTACAAAAAACCCTTTAAAAACATAAATATCTCCCCGTGTACCTTACTATCTAACAGTTTGTGTGGAAAAATATCTAGTCCGTTAGCGCTTGGCTGACCTGCTTGCCTGGTTTACTTGGCCAAAAGGAGTTGAACTTGCAGGAAGTGGTCCGCAGGGCTTTTCCAAGCCCACGTGGGACCATGTGCAGGTGTGTTTGTGAGCTCTCGAAAGTATGCTACAATCGCTGGTTGCAACCTTCAAATATTTAACACAATTTGCACAGGTGCACACAGGTGAAAAGTTGCCAGCTGCCTAGCTTGATTTGATTTCGAGAAGGGGAAATGGCGCTGCAAAAAGATTGAGGAAAATTGCTGCTCCAAGAAGTCATTGAACTCTTTCTCTCCATTTAAATTGAAGGCGTACACTCTGCCTCGCTTATTTCCGGTCGAGAAACAAGAACAGGACATGCATAAATTATAAACAAGTATCGTTTTGTGTACACTTTTTGTATATATGTACGTTTGTGTATATACATTCGCCGACAAACGTGCCCAGTTGAAATTGATGGGAAAATTATTGCCCAGCAAGCAGCAGCAGAAGCAGCAGGAAAACTCTTGGCTTCCACGTCCGTGCTTCGCTCTGCGTTTTCCTTATTCCCCGTATTGCTTATTCCGTATTTCGGGGGTGCGTGGTTAGTTTACGCTCGGAATGTGGGTCAGCCAGGTCGTTGACTTTCACCCACCGCCGCGGGCGAGGGCGTGGGCGTGGGCGAGGGTTTTCCCTGCAACTCCCTCGCCTTTTGGTGCAAACAAACCTAGACCTAGTTGCACAAATATTTGCGTGGCACGTGCATAAACGAAAGTGTCGGCGACAATTAAAGCCAAATAGCGTAGGAGGTTTTCCTCCCTTTGCGCCGCTGGCGATTTTCCCATCAAAATTGCGCGCCTGCATTGCGAGTTTTCCAATCCCGCTAGCCATTAAGCAAACAGGCTTAACTTGTTTAAATGTTTTTATAACCAGGCGCTTATATCATTATCGAAGCGCAGGCGCCCCATTTGGCGGCACTTCTTATAAACTGGGATTGAGATTGAGATTGGGATGAAAAACAAAAAAAAAAGAAAAAGAAAACTGACAACTCAAAACCAAAACCCAAGCCGAAACGCAGACCAAAGGCAAAAACAGAGACTGAAACTGGGCCAACTGCTCTGTCTTAAATGCAGCTTAAAAGTTGTATAACGATTTCAATTCAATTCAGGACTCCCGAGAGAAAAAGAGAGAAAGAAATGCTTTTAATTGCACAGAATTTCGGTTGGGTATCTGCATTCCGAAATTGGGTTATAAAGCGAGTGTATTTTTTGCTTTTAAAAGCCTGAGTACAGAGTGCAGATTACTAATTAAAATGGTAAAGAATACTTTAAAACTAATCTTTAAAGCTTCCTTAAGCGAAATACCAATAGAATAAAAACTATTTTCCGCCGGTAAATTCCTTGACATTTACTTCAAAGGGTCCCTGCTTAGCATAGGAAACTCCCACAAAATATTTGACATTTCCACCTCAAGAGGTGTGTCTGTCCCTGTCTTTTTGCCACTTGTTTTGTATAGTTTTTGTTAGCTTTTTTTCTAGCAAGTGCAAGTGGCTAATTCACATGGCGATAAATAAGCGTCAAGATGCTAAGATAACCGGACAATAAAAAGCGCTATTCATGCAAAGTAAAAAAAAGGAAAAGGATTTTATTGCTGCTGCCATTCCGATGCCTTTTTAGGCTGCTTGTTTATGGCGAGACGCGTGAAATGCTAAACCGTTCCATATAGATGACCTTAGGGAGTCCTAAAAAAGAAAAAGGAAACCTATCAATTGTTTGCCAATGTGGCAAGGCTGCCGTTGCAGCCGCGTTTGGTTATCCTTTTGTTTGTGCATTTAGCTGGCACCTCGCCCGAAGGTCGCACGCAACTAATTCATAGGCGAATCCATCAAAAGCCTGGCAAAAAGCAAACAAACTCAGGCAGGCAGCTATTGATTAGTTAAGTTGGGAAATGGAAAAAGGGAAATGGGAAAGGTGTTCTCTCGAGTTTCCCCACTTTGCTGGGGCTATAATTAGCCCGGAGAAACTTTTCTCCAGAGTTTTTCTCCAGCTTTTTTTTGGACTTATTTTTTTGCGCGAGTGCGATGACGAATGCCTGAAAGCCTGAGCTCATTTCAATTTCATTCATGGGTGCGAGTAATTAACCTCTTGACAGCGCCATTATGTGCGGGTAGAGCAACTTTCGGATGACTCACTCTAAGCACACTGAGCAGTAGCTTCGTTTTGTCTACTAGTTCCTGCTCAGTTCTGTTTGGTCCAGATCGAATCAGTGGGATCAGATTATTAATCGTTGTCTTTGAGCGCATGCAATTTGATCGGGGAGAGATTCGAGAGATTTATAGAGAGATTTAGCGCATCACGACTTCCTCGAATCATCGGCGGTGGTCTGCACGATTTGCATTCTCCCGTTGGGGAGATTTATGGGGAAAGAGTTCTCAGTCCGGAGAACAAAGAGTCTGGCATTGGAGGCAAACACGTCGACGTTGCCGTCACCGTCGGTCGTCTGTCGTCTGTCGCCTTAGCTGCTTTTGGCCAGCGACAACGAGCCAAGTTATTGGCAACGCGGCCAACATACCAATTAGCCGGGCAGTCGCGCTGTTACGTAAAACATAAATAAAACCTAAATAAAAGCCAAAGCAATGTTAAGCACGCGCTCATGCGTGCTGAGTCCCAGAATTGACTTCGAATCGATTCGGATCGAGTGGATATATCACCTGCTACATATCGCCCGATCGGGAGAGCTGATCGCAAATGGCCAATCAGGAAGTTCTAGGCTCTGTAAGTTGTAAATGGCTTTGCTTCTGGCCGTTAAGTTGCTTCCCCGATTAATTTATGCAAGTTTGTGGCGAAAAAACAAAAAACGTGATTAGCTTCAGGTAGAACACGGGTATAGGTGCTGCAGCTCCCTCAATTGTTGTATAAAATTTGTAATTGGTAATTGCATTGGGCTAAGCAGCGATCATGACAAGCAATTAACCAGAGATTAATATTTATAAATTGTAAGCGTGGAAAACAAGTTGCCCGGAGGGGGCCTTAATTTATGGGGCTATTATTATCTTTTTATTTCGGTGGCTCTATAAATTTTTATTTGTCAAAGAGTACTTAATGCATTTTCAAGATAAAGCTGAGGTGTCTCCTGCTGGGCTTTCCCGTTTTATTGAGCCTTTTTAAGTCAGGTGATGGATGGCTTAAGTGGGCTTAAATATATTATAATGTTGTTGTTGAACTTTCGCAGGTTCTGCCAACATTTTTACTGCGCTTTATGCTTAGCAAAGCCTCAATTTATATCAGAGGAGACTTAATAAAATCTACCAGGTGTTGGCTTTGTAATAAAAAGATTTAATGACTTTCAAATTTCTCTTAATTGCAATGCTTATCAGTGGTTTGTCTACATTTTATTGTTAAATTAAGTTGTAAAGCCTGAAGATAAGCTACTAAAGTCAACTCAAAACTCAAAGCTGTGAATTTATGAGTCATACGTTTAAGAAAATGAATTTCCACTTATAAAATTAGTATTAAATAAAAAAAGAAATATAATTAATGAACCTAGCTTATCAGTAATTTTATTTAAATTGCTTTTCTCCCCCCTCCGTGTCAACATTTGTAAAAATATATGCAGGGGAGTGCATTCGAATCGATTCGTTGGCATGTCAATAGCGTGCGAGTTTTCCTTGTGGAAAGCCACGTTTTCCGCTGACCAATGTCACGAGCGATAGCGATAACGATAACTGGATAGTCGGACGATAGACTGCAATTAGCCGGCGACTCGCCGTGTGCATGCACTTTTCGGAGCCATCAGACTAAGGCTAAGGCCAGAGCCTCGGAGCCCGGCCAAAACCTAGTGGGTGTGCGAGTGTGCGAGGAATACAAAAAATTTCCGTTGACATGCAACGCGCGTGAGCCTGTTGCATACGAAATATATAGTATAGCATATACATATATCCACCGATATACACTGCTCAGTTTAGTGTTAAATTAAGTATAATTCGCGAATGCAACCAACTCGGAGAGCTGAGCGCCTGGCACGTTTGTCATGCAAATCGGAAGTAAAGCTGCAGACTATATATTCTATATACTATATGGGGAGTAACAGAAAGAGAGAGAAAGAGAGAGAGGGGCAGACAAAGCGGCTATCTCATGCCGTTAACTGTCACCTCAAGTGCAACAAACCCGCCCCTCCCTCTCGCTTATCAATCATTCGGAGTCCGATTATGATTCATCTCCAATCCGATTTCTTTCCTGGTCACTGTTATTGTGCGAAGGCACTCGGAGAAAAATTCCAGTGATACATTTATATTGAAAAGCTTTATTACACAACATATATATTCTTTTAAAAATGTATTTCAATTTATTGGAAGTTTATTTTGAAGATATTGCAATTGCTAATTTGTTTTTAATATGAGTCTGAGCTCAAAATTCTTGCTATTAACTTTTGATTACTGATTACTAGCTTTACATTTAGTGTGATGCATGGCAAAAAGTCATTACAACTTGTTATATAAAATTAAAAAACAAAAACAATGGCTTTATTGATAAATTGAGAAGGAAGAACATTAAGGTTCATTAAAATAAAAACTTCTAAAACTAATTGGTTTGTTTTAAACCTTACAGGGATTTAAAATATTAGTTATAAGACTGCAAGGCAGTGAAGGAGACGTTTCCGACCCTATAAATCATATATATATATTCTCGATTAGCACTAACAGCCGAGTCGATCTAGCCATGTTTGGACAAAAGAAAAATTGGACTAATTTTCGCACATTTTTTAAGGTGTTACAGCGTCAAAATTGTGAAAAATTCACAAAAAATTTTTAATATTTAATATTTTTAATTTACATTTAGAATTTTTTAACCTACTGAAAACTATCATAGAAAACCTCTCCGAATTGAAATTAATGTATTTTTAGCTGAGTTATGATCGATTTTCATGGAAGTGTACATAAACTTCGGCTTTCTAAAGTTAGCTTCATTTCCTGTTTAAATTTAAAATTTTTCTTTACTTCGAAATTTGAATCATTCAGCAGAATTTTATCCCTACCAGTAACTTTATACTCCAGAATGTTCCTCTGTTTGTGATTCGTAATTATTGATATTATTATTTTCCCTTATTTTCAGTTGATTGCATGCTTTACATTTTGTGCAAATGCCTGGGAACGAGAGGCATTACAAGCTTTTATATAAATTATAGATGAATCGGAAACGTTGATTTAATTTCGCAATTTACTGGGAATCACTTAACTGCTTTTTACTTTGTTTATATGTACCTTTAGTTTAATAACTTAATTATGTACTCACCTCGGCCTGTGTGGTGGTGGAGACGGGGGCCGCTTGTGCCGCTGCCAGAATGGAGAGCAGGGTGCCTACGACTATGAACACTGAACTTTGGCAGTTTGTCATTTTGTTGCTGTTGCTGTGATTGCTTCTGTTGTGGATGGTAGTTCCCTTAGTAATTGTCATGTAGTTCCACTTGCTCTGTGGCACTTTGAACTTTATATCACTGCAAGGCAAAGGTGGAAAGAAGGTCAATTAATATTTCATAAAGCCGGGGCGGAGTAATAAAGCAGCCAGCAGGAACAGGCCACTGTCCGGAATAGAACGAAGACCGGAGAACGGAGTACGGAGAGCCGAGAACGGACCAGGCCAAGTACAAGTGCAAAAGGGCGAACGGAAATCGCGTCCAACTTCCACTCTTGCCACTCTTTTCCGACCAACAGGTTGAATGTGGCACACATTTTCTGTGGCAGGTGGAACCCCAAACGGAAGTGGCCAAGATTCGCGGCCTGGTGTGGGGTCAGGGGATATCGGTTGTAATCCAAGTCGTAG
>VNJS01008231.1:0-18295 GCA_008042575.1 Drosophila watanabei
CAAGCCAAAAACAATCTATAGAAACCCGCGGAACACCGACTGGGTCAAATACAAAACGAAAATCCGAAAAAGCCTAGCAAAGTGTCAAAAAATCGCCAAGGTCTGCGACCTAGAGAAAGCGGTGGAGACTCTAGGGGGCAGAATTCTGGAGGCGCTTGCAAACCATCGCGGCAGAGACGTAGCGGGAAACCACCCTGATGGACACCACAACTAATTAGCGCTCGCAAAGAAGTCCAAGAACTGTTCGGTCTCGCCAAACAAGCGGACGAAGAAATGGTGTGGAATGAATATAAATCGAGAAAAACAAGTGGCGGAAGATGGACAGAGGGTAGCGAGGAAGCGCTCAACGCCCTGCTCGTAGCTCACTTCCCAGGCTGCACAGAAACACAATCAGAGAGCGTTACACCCAACGTAGCAATGAGTGATACGATCCCCAACGAACTAACAGACCCCATCAGAATCCAATGGGCCATAGACTCGTTTTCGAGTTATAAGTCACCAGGGATGGATGGGATCATACCAGCCATGCTAAAGACAGCCAAGAAGGAAGTAATACCATGGCTAAAGAACATATTCGACGCATGTCTGCAGTTGGGCTATGTGCTTGTTAGCTGGAGGACAGCCCGAGTTATATTCCTGCCAAAATCAGGCAAATGTAATCACGGGCAACCAAAAGACTTCAGACCAATCAGCCTCACTTCATTCCTGCTGAAAACACTGGAAAAACTCCTCGTGATCCATATTAAGAACTCGACGAGATTCAAACTCAATCCTAACCAGCACGCATACACCAAAGGCAAATCGGTGGAAACGGCACTGCACTCGGTGGTCAGTACCATCGAAAAAGCTTTGCACCACAAAGATTATGCCATGCGTGCGTCCATTGACATATCTGGAGCATTTAATAATGTATCAACAGGAGTGATCATCACGGGGAAATGCCCATCGACCATCAGCTCGGTCATGGAAGGAGCACTAAAAGATGTGCTAAGGGGGGCCACTAGAGCAGACCTGGACATCAACGCTGACAAATCTGAACTAAATCTTTTCACCAAGAAGTACAAAGTTCCCATATGTACTCCGCCAAAAATAAAAAAACACACACCTTACTCCGTGTAAACAGGTAAAATACCTGGGAGTGATATTGGACTCGAAACTCACATGGAAGTCTAATGTGGAGGACAGGGTGAAAAAGGCTACTGTGGCACTCTATACATCACAAAGAATGTTAGGTAGCACGTGGGGCCTGTCACCCCGACTCACGCACTGGATTTACATCTCAGTAGTAAGACCAATTCTGCTCCATGGAATACTTATCTGGTGGGAAGCCACTCGAAAGATTACATTCCTAAATCAAATGGAGAAAGTACAGCGGCAAGCGTTAGTCTGCATAACGGGAGCGCTGAAAACAACACCGACGAAAGCGCTAGAAACAATCGTAGGTGTCCTACCTCTGGACATTCAAGCCCGCCTAACAGCACAAAAAGCAGCGCAACGCCTAATGGCAACGGGCAATATCAAAATACAGCTATTTGGACACAGCGCAATCGGCAATGGAACCGAAAAAACAACGGACTATATCACACCCAGATATACTTTCGATAATATCCCCACCATGCTGGGACCAGACGAATGGCGCAATGGTATCAACCAATGTGCTACCAACGTCTACACGGACGGCTCGAAGATGGAGTCGGGTGTTGGAGCAGGGGTCTACTGTACGAGACCGAAATTTAGGCTCTCGTACAAACTACCCGATTACTGCGGCATTTTCCAAGCGGAAATCTTCGCTACTACTGTCTACAAGGGGCACCATAAACTTCTTCGTAGATAGTCAAGCAGCCATCAAGTCGCTCCAAGCATCGCACATCTCCTCCCAAAATGTCTTGGCTTGCAAGGATGCAATAGATACACTACGCACCTCAAAGAAGGTGTTTATCTACTGGAGACCAAGCCACCAAGGCATAGAGGGTAACGGGACGGTAGATGCTCTCGCAAAGAGTGGAACTCGGAAGAATAGCACTGAGGATCAAATCCAAATTTCGCTAAGATCTCTATACAGCGTTATAGAGAGCAAATCAGCAAGAGAGGCAGAACTAAGATGGAAAAGCACAACCACCTGCAAAATTGCAAGAACAATGTGCAACTCACGGGACGATAAACTCTCTAAATTCCTGATACAGCTTCAAAGGAAAGAGTGCAGGATTCTGGTAGGAGTACTAACTTTACACTGTTTATCAGCGTCACACGCGAAGAAACTGGGCTTGACGAACGAGGATCAAGGGAAAGATTTTGTTTGATTACATATGGAGAGAGGGACAATAATCAATCATTTTATTAAAATTTTGTTGTTAAAAGTAGTTATTCAAATATTGGTTTCGCACCGATTACTCCGTCAATAAGTACAGAATGCAACTCTATAATTACGTCGATTTACATATTCTATTATTTATATATCGAAAATCAGCTGCTCGTTATGAAATTATGGAATTAACCGTAATCTGTTTTAAAGTTTCGGTTGTGACATGTGCTCGCGTGTTTTGCAATGGAATCAAACCTAAGAAAAAGTCTCAAGTGAAAGCAACAAATCGCAGAAGCTCAAAATAAATGCAGGCAGAATAAACAACAAAGATTGATTTGCCTATTTGAGGAAATTTCAGAAGGAAAAATTCTTTGTAGCCAAGGATCTACAGCCGGCAGACCCCCGATTGAAGACGATCAACCGGTTCTCCATAAAACTATTTTGGAGATGTCCATGTTTGGAAGTGGGCCTGATGAAAGGAGGCGCACTAACCTTGTCAAAAGTGGGAAACCTTGTCTGATCTCCATGAAGAGCTCAAAAAGGAAGAGTTTAACTTGTCGAGAAGCGCAACATATCTAAGACTATTTCCCAGAAGCTCTTCCTCGATTGAAGAAAAATGCCTTGTGAGAACGGTACCGGTAAAGCTTTGTCGAGCCCAAGAAGATTATCACAAGTAGCATATAGTTTTTTATATTTTTATTTTGCTACAGCATCTATAAAATATATTGAAAGCGTTGCCGCTGTTCTCGGCCCTGCTTAAGTATTTCTTTTTTTTTTTTTGTCACAAGGCGACAAGGCTAGGGTGCCAATTGGTTTGACTACTGCAAATATGCTAGCACCTCTACTTATGCATCTTGAATACAAGATCAAGCTGCCAGATCGCGTTTGGGTTGTTGCCCCAAGGCATAAGTTTATGCGAGGTTTATAATAAGTCCACAAAAAATGGGAGACGCGAAAGCTGTTGGCTATTATGGCCCCACATTTATAAGCATAAGGAGTAAAAAGCATTTTTCATCTACTGCTGGAACTCATGCTAGAGATTTCGATAGAATTGTGAAGCTAGATTCTTTTAAATCAATAGCAAGGTCCGATGAAGGACTAGTCAAGCCTGTCCCGGGAATTGTCTGTCTGTCGGTCAAAATCAAAAGAGATGCGTCGTCCATTTACATACAAAAATTCCACGAAACAGAAGAGTTAAGCGACAACAAGCTACATTAGAAGAGAACAACAAGCTACATGACGACGACGTTCGCCAAAAGTGCGACAAAGAAATGATGCAAGAATTGTTAATTTCTGTGCGTTCCAGTGTCCGTTAGCGAGACTACTTCGGGAGTTCCGAGTGTCCTTCGTTTTAGTGTCCGTTTTTGAGCATATAGCAAACCTAATGCTGAAATTCCGATTTTTTTCCGTATTTAATATCTTTAGTGGACATTTGTCGGATTCATACGCTCAGGTCCGCTTCATTGTCTGCTGGGCTCTTGTGGTTACTCATACAAGCAAGCGCATTCTATTTTTAGATTTCCACCCTCATAACTTTGTAAGAGCGCAGAGTGCGCGGTTGTAATTGCCATCGGAAAAATTGTCTTATAGCAAAACGAATGTATGGTCGTAAGCCATCTTAGACATTGAAGTTTCTTTGGTCCAACATGGTCCTTTAAAGCGACATGGAAAATTCCGCCAAAGTCAAAGAGAAGCTAAATAAAATAAAATAGTCGAGAACAGCCTGTTTTATTAAAATTTTTATTTTTTCTCGCACCCCGCCTTGGAAATACTACATCGCATAATTCCGACCCCATCAAGTATATATCTTTGTAACATATCACTAATGACATGTATGGGTATCGGATGACGGATGGAAGGGGGTAACTTCTCTGGGAGGCACGCGAAGTGGTCCGGCTATGGGCCTGGTCGGTATCTGGGAGTGGGAGTAAGTAGTGGGTCCTAGAGAGTCACCATGTCGTCGGATATACATATTCCTATTTTAATTTCGCGTGCTGGCACATAACCACATAAGAATGGACGGGAGAAGGTAGAAGGGTAAACAAACAAATGGGAAACTGCTTGTCCACAAACACATGCTTGAGCGTAGCAGCCATGGTGATCTGCTACTGTCACGCCCACCCTACCATGATTCCGCAGCATCCTAGCTGTTGGTAGCCGGAATCCCTTGTGACACGCTTCTAAATCGTATCCTTCATTCTCCCCGACTTTGGGTCCTACATGGTCCTCGAATTGCGAAAATTAGAAATTCATAATTAATTTAAAGATAAAATATAGATTTAGACAACTATTCAATAAGTTGATTTCAGTTCAAAAGAAGCTGCATTCCTTGCATTTGTATTTACTTCAATTTTTTTTCCTTTTATGTTTTTCAAGATCAATTCTAAGCCAAGCAGCCAAGACAACAACCGCTTTGTTCTTTCCATCCAAATGTGGACCGTATGTGACGTGTTTAAAATTTCAAGGCCAAGGCCAAGCCGAACACAGCTGCTGCATTAAATGTAGGTCAGGCTTAGGAAAGCTTTCAAAAGATAGAACAGGAGAGGGAAAGAGAAAGAACATAGCCGATCAGCGGCGTATCACTCACTCATGTGGTTGCGGGAACTCCAACGACGAAAGCGCTTTCTCGTTCTGCATTCCCTGAAAAATCACTGCACAAAATAATAAGGGCCAAAAACCATAGAAAAACAGTTAAACAATTCTTTCCATTTCCTTTTCTCTCTGCTTTCCTAAAAGGTCGTCATTTAATTTTTTTTCTTATATCTTTGGCTTCACTTTTTCTTTTTCTTTTAGCGTAGCAGCTTTCGGTGGCTCTTCTCTTTCCTTCTTTCGTCTCTTTTACTTCGCCCAATACATGGTTTTTTTTTTTTTTTTTTTTTTTTTTTTTTTGTTTGATAAGATCGGCTGGCTCGGAGCGAGAAAAGAAAAGAGCTCCGCTCAGAGGGAAAAGGAAGATAGCTGGATGTTACACTAGCTCGTAGCTTAGGGATTTTGATGATATTTAATCTTTTTCACTGCATATGGGGGTTTTTATAGCTTTTTTTAGCCCAACAAAAAAAAAACATAACCAAAAAAAATTAAGCACTACAACAACACGAACGTCGGCTCCAACTGCCGGGCGGAACTGCACCGGATTTTCTTAGGCCGATCTTCCGGCGGCCGTTCTAGTTCGGATGCGGCTGGCACTTAGCACTGCAACGTTTCCGGAAACTTCTTTTTTTAGAGACGGAGCTCGGCTCGCTGCTTCGCTTGCAGTTAAACTGGCGCCTTCGGTAGAGGTGATTAGCGACGACGGCAGCGCTGATGCAGGCGACGAAAGACCCGAAGTGGGGCGTGGAACTGCCGACAGCCCTATTTTAGGGTATCTTTTGGGTTCGGCGTCCAATACCAGCTCCAAAATTTTTCGGGGGCTCGTCTGTAAATTCAATTTACCCTATAATACTATATTAACCTAGTCACAGGGCCTGG
Organism: Drosophila watanabei; assembly: GCA_008042575.1. Lineage (NCBI taxonomy): Eukaryota > Metazoa > Arthropoda > Insecta > Diptera > Drosophilidae > Drosophila > Drosophila watanabei. Next base: position 5,771 of record VNJS01008231.1, read on the forward strand.
TTTAACTCACCCAAGTTTTATATAGTTTTATACACTAATTGCTCAAATAAAAATAAAAAACGGATAAATCCGCTCGATTCGCCTTGTCTTTACTTTGCCTTTCTTTGGCTTAAGGTTTCGACGCACAACAATCAACTTTTTTCGTTTTCTGTCCGCTCGCTTTGAGGTTTCCAACAGAATAGATAACAGCGGCCAAAGCCTCAGTCATTACCTCGCCCACGCTGGCGTTGTCAGCAAACTCCATTTTGGATAGAATATCTCTCCGAGAGCTGGCTTAATAGGAGCGATACTCTTACCCCTTCATACCCTTGCAACGACCTCTGCGTACTTTCTCTTAGGCCTTACCGCGAGATATGTTATTTAAAGCCTACTTTTTTGGGGCATATATGAATGCATTTGCACACAGAATCCTACATCTTGTGTTTGTCCGTTTCTACGCAAACAAGTCCCTTAGTTTTGAAGCTATCTGAATGGAACTGTGCAGATAGTCTTCTATATACTCTCACTCGTATAGAAGTCGGAATGGGCCGGATCGGTCGACTATATCATATAGCTGCCATACAAACGATCCGAAAATTAAAAAAAAAATGTTTTTAACTTTGTTAGTTTTCAACATATTTCCATGGGCTCTGGAAATGACAATTTTTTAATACCTCATAATATCGTTTTTAATGCCATATAAATAGAATGTCACGATAACAACCAGTTTTTATCGATATTCGGAACACCGAGCAAGTGTCACCACCAAATATAAAAAAAAACCTTAGCATCTGACAGATGAACAGTGCTGCCAACTATCGATGGACATTTATAGCTGGACGAGCCAAATAGCATAGCCAAAAATAGCATTTTATATATTTTGTAAATAGCTAAATAATAGCCTTTATTTTTTATCTTAAAACGATATTTAATATTCATTATTTATCCAATATTTTCATTTATAATTTTTTTGAAATATTAAAATTTATATCTGCATCAAAAAAAGTTTCCAAAATGTTGTCCACAACTTCGTCTTCGGTACTTTTGTATGACTCCATTGTTCCAAAGAGACGAGCCCATTTATCTGGTACGTTATAATTGAAGCAGCATTATCCAGCTTGCTGCATTCCGTATCTGATATTATTTTGGATGAGTATGGACATTTCATTGAAAAATCTAAATAGTTTTGTTGTCTCTGCGAGACTATACATTTGCCTAGTGCTTTCGGGTCCCGACATGACTTTTTAGGTCCCACAATTTCGCGTTTAAAGTGCTTTACAATACTTACAAAATGCCTTTGTTTTGTCGGATAAATATTTCCTAATGCACTCTATAAATTGAGGCACTTCCATTGCTCACGAAATTTTTGTTTATATTCATTTGGCATATGTTTACGACTTCACAAAACTTTTTAGACGATCTTAATTCACTCATTCGAAATAAGAAGGTCACACTGGATGGAATATTTACTTTGTTTATACTGAAAAATGGCTAAAATTAACATCATTGTAAAAACATAATTTACCTCTTTTAAATAGCTAAAAATAGCCAATTTATTTTGTAAAATAGCCAAAATAGCTGGCGCCTACAGAATTGAATGGTTTATAGATTCGGGTCATGCAAAACAGCCAGATCTGGCCAGAAAATGACTAAGTTGGCAACACTTCAGATGAAGCAAAGTTGCCTTGAGGCACTTCCCTAGCAATGGAATAGGGTTGCAACGTATCAATGATATTGTCATTTTAAAAAAAATATCAAAATGATTTTTTAAAATATCAGAAAAAAATATCGATATATCGAGTATTTATGATATTTAAAAAATGTATTATTTCTAGGACCCCAGGAAGACTTTAGAAATCTCTTTCTCTATCCCATTATTCGTATACATTACCTCTCTATTGATCCTATGAATTCATTAAAACAAAACTAACAACACAAATACTTCATATTAAGCTTTTATTACTTAAACTTCTATTAGGTTTTACAAGTTTACAAAAGTTAAAGTTATTTCCAAAATTGCTTGGCCAGTAACTTTAAAAAACCCGCTGTGTTACGTGCCGATCAGTCATACTGCGTGAGTCACGGACTACACATATTATTGCCGAATCCATCCTTTCTGAGGATACCGAGCTACCTAATCAGATAGCGTAGTGCCAACTTAGACAAATGTGGCATGGTCTGCTGTTGCGAAGTCCAAAACTGTATTGGGTCAGTTTCCCAATTAGTATTTGGCAAAGAAATATATAGGTGGAACTTATTTTCGTAGGGGCTGTCCAAACTTTGGGTTTGCTGAATGCTCCGATTGTGAGCCTCAAAAAAACTTTCTTGGCGGTTGACTTGTGCTCTATTGTGCGATATTTTTTAAATATCATGCAACCCTAATTTATTGACTTGCTTCTTACTTATTAAACATGAACAGTGTGAACAAAACAAAATATTGGAAAATATCACGTAATAATATTTATATATCGATATTACGGCTTTACTATATCATGCTAAAAAGATTTATTTATTTATTTTCAAATATATCGATATTTCATATATTTTCGACAACCCTACAATGGACTGAAAATGTGGAAGGATCTTGGAAGAACCCCATCTATAAGGTGATAGCCTCTTTCCAGAACCTCAGAAAAGCATTGTTGGAAACCCGTATAAATTGGCGTTTATTTAAACTACTAAAAAAAAATTGAAATAAATTTTAAAGTTAATACACAATCAACAAGTGTTTATTAAGTATTTCCAGCTAGCAAGACAACGTTTATTTTATTTACGGTTACCGTTACCTTCTCTTTGGTGAGGAAATCAGATTTATACTCGTTACCAAGAGTTTTGATAGATCCACGGCAAAGCTTCAATAAAGTCTGGCAAAATATTGCTCTGTAACCGCCGAAAAGACTCGCTACGGTGCGGCATTCCGCAGAGAATCCCAAGGAGCATAAGGCAATTCCAACTCGCTTCTTCTAAGAAATTATTAGATGAAAGAAGAATCTTGCTTACCAATCGTTGTAATGGGGCTCCAAGTCTTGCAGCTCCTCAAAAGATCCTGGTGACATATTATTTCATTCCATTGCTGAGGCTTTCAATTTTTTTACTATCAAATAAATACTGACAACTACTCGTAGCTGTAAAACAAACAAACAGTAACGCGTTTTGCGTTTACTTCGTAACGATAGGTAACGCGCGATGGTGTAAAAAGAACGTGAGATATACGCTTTAATTTTATGAAAATCGTATGACTATATTATAAAGCTACCATTGATGCGATCGGGAAATTTAGAGAAAGTTTTAAAACTGTACAATTAAAAACAGATGTAAATCTGCAAAAATTTGCATATAATATTAGAAATGAATAAAATTTTATAAACCAATTTTAATCTGAAAGGGTATACAAAGCTAGCTTTCTTTCTTCTCTTATTTTTAATTATTTGTTAAAACTAAACGGTACAGAGGCCGGAACAATTAAGAAAAATTAGATGTTTTCAGTGCCAAGGTTCTTGCGCTTCAAAATTAACTTAAATGATTTTATGTGGTGTTATTTATGCAATTTATTACATTAGTAGGATATAAATATAATTTTATGAACTTCCATATACATAAATTTTGGAATATTTCGACAAGGACTACATAAATTCAAATTTATATGCTGCGAAATGCGGCTCTTGTTATTGTTTATTTTTTTTCATCGGTGTAACCGTATTCGCATTACTAAAATTTTTTAAGCAAAATAATACATATGGTTGTCTTGTTCCAGGTTCCAATAAAGTAGATAATTAATGAGAACTGCATTACTGTGTCATAGTGTTATAATTAATGAATACTTTATTATCTTAACCCGCATTTCTGGTTAGAGTTGACACTATACAGAAGATACAATCGATATATCGATACATCGTACATAAAGTGGTATATATTTCAAGATGGCGGAATGTGCGAAGAAGAAGAGAACAAAAAGCAAGCGAAAAATTATAAAGCGTATTTGTAAATGTATAAATGCATAATCTTTACATTTGCTAAGCCTCAGTACACATTAACCGATTATCTTATCAATATTTAAAAAACCAAAACACAACCGCCACGTTGTACTCTTTACCTCTTTACCGCAGAGCTCTAAAACTGAGGAAAATCGAATTCTTGTATCTGACGGACGACCAGAGAATATCACAGAAGCCAAGAGAAGCAGAAAGGGGCCAACTAAAAGTTATTTACTTACAAGAGTAACTGCAAGAAGTGTTACCGATATAGGTAAAGGTTGCTCCACGGTTGAAAGCATGTTTTGCCCATTCCTGTGCACTGTAACTACGCGCCCATACCGCCACGACGCGCCGTTCGCTCTGCAACAAAATTACTCATAATATTCTTGTTTGTTGCAGACTCCAAATTAAAGATTTAGGATTCCTGCTGCCCAAGCGGCTAGGGTGTTGTACGCTAACATTCGCCGCAGCTAGTAGCAGACTATGTCTGCCTTTTTGCGTCACGAAAATCTAGAAGATTACACATAGCCATGGCTGCGACGAGAAAACTGCAAGGTAAGTTAAAATAATTTGTCTTTAAGAATTGGTATTTATTATCTGACAATATGCTCATAAATGAAGCCAACTCTTTTGAACCTATAAATTAATTTGTTGCCAGGCGAAATCGATCGATGTTTAAAAAAAGTGGCCGAGGGAGTTGAAACATTTGAAGACATTTGGAAAAAAGTACATAATGCTACGAACACCAACCAGAAAGTAAGTGCTACCTACTTTAAAAAAGTGTGCTGACGTTTTTTTTTTTTTTTTTCGAAATCTTTTTTAGCAAAAACATCTGCAGGAGAAATATGAGGCAGACCTCAAGAAAGAAATTAAAAAACTTCAGCGATTACGCGATCAGATTAAGTCTTGGATTGCTTCAGCCGAGATAAAGGATAAGAGTGCGCTGCTTGAAAATAGAAGACTCATTGAAACGGTATTTACTCATTGTTGAGATGGTATAAGTAAACATAATTGCAGCCAATCGTTGTTTTTTTTATTTTACAGCAAATGGAACGCTTTAAGGTTGTCGAGCGCGAAACAAAAACAAAAGCATATTCAAAGGAAGGCTTGGGAGCAGCACAAAAGATGGATCCGGCCCAACGAATTAAGGATGATGCCCGGAATTGGTTAACCAGTTCAATTAGTTCACTACAAATACAGATTGACCAGTATGAGAGCGAAATTGAGTCGCTGTTGGCAGGAAAAAAAAAACGCCTGGATCGGGACAAGCAGGAGCGTATGGATGATCTGCGGGGAAAATTGGACAGGCATAAATTCCATATAACAAAGCTAGAAACTCTGCTCAGGCTACTCGACAACGACGGTGTCGAGGCGGAGCAGGTGAACAAGATTAAAGACGATGTGGAATACTACATTGATTCTTCGCAAGAGCCCGATTTTGAAGAAAACGAGTTTATCTACGATGACATCATTGGACTCGACGAGGTGGAGCTGAGTGGCACGGCCACGACCGACAGCAACAATAGCAATGAGACTAGCGGATCACCAAGCAGCGTCAACTCCGGTGGCAGTCCGTCGCAGTCGCCCGTAACGGTACAACAAGTGCTCACTTCTTCCGCGCAGGCAGCGGCAAGCAGTGGCAGCAGTGCAGCCAGCGCTGCTTTGTTCCAGCAACAGCAAGCAGCAGCCCAGGCCCAATTAAATGGCACCAACATTGGCTACGCGAGCGACACCAGCGCAGCATCATCTTCAGCGACAACATCTACCGACCCGTCCGGCAGCATCACAGTTGCACAGTTTAGCGGAAGTGGGAGTGATAAGCGCATCAAAAGCAGCGAAAGCAATGCCAACAACATAAAATTGAAAGTTTGTATTGAGAAACGGATTTACTTGTTCCCTTGTATGCGTTATTCAATGAATGGTTTACTTTCGTCCGCAGCAACAACCTCTGCAGCTTATTAAGCCCACGCCTGTTCGAGCGACGGCTAAGACGCCATCGGGTAGTGATAGTAAGTAGAAAATAATAGAATGCAGCAGAAATTACTAACTTTTGTTACTTATTCAGCTCAAGTCAATAAAATTGTCAGCTCAACGCCCAGTAAAATACAGCAGCCACCAACGGTCGCCGCGGTTTTAGCCACCTCCAGCTTGGCCAGTACAAGTATAAGCGGGCCCGGAAATAGTAATTCTAATGAGGCAACAGGAGCTGCCGCCGCATCAGCAGCCAACAGTGGCCACAATCCTGCCGTACATCAACACCCTTCTACGCCTGGCCTTTGTTCCTCCGCCAGCATTCCTGCAGGCCCCAATGCAACAGCTGCCTCCGGTCCCGTTAGCGGTGCCACCACGAGCGGTGGCAATGTTCAGGGCCTATCTGTGATCCATGCCTCTTCACCAATTGCATTTGCTGCTGTAGCAAAACATAACACATGTAGGGATCAAAGAGAAAAAAAAAAGGGCTTACTTATCGTAACTTGTTGTTTTAGCACTCTTGGAGAATGGATCTGTATTGCAGCAGCAGCAGCAACAACAATCTGCAGCTCCAACGGTGGCTGCTATTGTTGGAGCGGGAGCGCAGACCCAACAGCAACAACAGGTGGCACAATTATCCTATCTTCAAACGAATTCCTCACATTTACATAACGGTAAGAATAGGTTTCACGAAAAAACCTTTTTATAAATCGTTTTTGTACCATACTACTACATAGGTTAAAAGGTAAAACTTTGAGAGCTGAAAAATAATGACCGACCCTTTGCGTTTTTCTCGAACCTATTTTCATAAGCTTCTTTACCAATCCCCTTAAAATTCTTAGGGTAGGCGTTTTTAGTGTCGCGACGGGCACGACTTAAAAATTTAATTTGTAGGATCATACAAATACATGCAACAAGTAATATTACACTAAATTTAAATCGTAGCTGAGGATGCCGATCACAAATGGCACCGGGTATAAAATAATGAGATCTTAACCAGAATTCAATATAAAACTATAAAAATATATAACATGGAAAGAAGCTAACTTAGGCACGCTGAAGTTTGTATACTCTTGCAGATTGCAATTGAATTGTTGAAAACTGGCACAGTTATAAGTTCTTATATCCTTGCAGGGTGTTATAATTTTAGTCAGAAAAATGCAACGCAGGGAAGGAGGACATTTCTTTGTAGTTGTACATGTTTACATTTTATTCTTATTATATATAGATTAATTATTAATAATCTTATTGCAATCTTCAAGGGTATACAAACTTCGGCATGCCGAAGTAAGCTTCCTTTCTTGTTTAAATTATTTTAAATTATATGTTTACAGGTTTGCAAGTCTCCTCAGTTGGTACTAGTGAAATCAATAGCAATATAGTCGATGCAAAGATTTCATTAAAAACAATGGCACAGGAAGCTATTACTCGATCCACGATCGATGTCAATTCCGTAATCCAGCAGCAGACAAGTAGTATCGACACAAGGCAGCCGCTGTCTTTGTCTCACCAACCGCAACAGCAATCCATCCTCCAGCAACATTTCATCTCGGAAAACACTGCCAACCAACAACAGCAACAGCAAAAAGTTGCGGCGCAACAACAACAGCAACAAAGCGCAGTAGCTGCAACTGTGGCAGCCATCGGATCAATCGCAGTTGCAGGGTCCCACGCGTCAACAAACAGCAACGGACCCATTGCCACCGGCACTGGAATCGTGACTTTGGCGAATGCTGCAGGTCAGCCGACTAGTGGAAATGACAAGGTTCTTACATTGCAACAACATCAGCAACAACAGCAAATGGCCACTACAGAGGCACACATTCCTACTCTGCTGGGAGTGACACCATTGGGACCAACGCCGCTTCAGAAAGAGCATCAAATGCAGTTTCAAATGATGGAAGCTGCCTACTATCATCTACCCCAGCCCATGGACACGGAGAAATTACAAACGTATTTTCATCGCGCACCAGTACCTACGCCTGCACATTATCCACAGGTAAGCTATTCTCTGGATCAGAGATCGGCGGAGATTGGTGTCTGATTTGAGCACTACAAGTATACTCGCTTAAAATGCGGTGACGGTGTTACTCACACCGCATAATATAATATATATAATATACAAAAATATGCGGTAAAAAAAAGACACACTAAAAAATTTACTCAGTCCCTTTCACTCGCAGTTTTCTTGAACTTTTTTATTTTGTTCATTGGTAAATAATGCTATTCTCACAAAAATCCAGCAATGAATCACATAAAATAACGCAATATTCCAGAAATTAATTTGAAGTTTATAGTTGTTTTATCATGTCATTTTTGGATGCGGTGCTTTGGAACGCGAATATACAACATACATTGTGTGTGTGCGGTGTACTTGTAGTTGCTGTGAACTAATGCAGATCTCTGCTCTGGATCCTAGTTTTTGTAGATTTATATTTATCTGAGCTCGTAAATAACAGGAACGCCTCTCCTTCGCGGTCGTAATTCGAACATAATTTATTCATAATATTCATATATATTTTCACGAAATTTGGTAGCAATATCTTTATATATATCTCTTTATAATCTCTAATATTTGTTGTTTTACACGGACGGACAAACTGAGATGACTGAATCGACTCGGCTGATGACAATACAGAAGGATATACAAGTATATTCCCTCGGAGATTCCTACTGCCAGTTACACATACTTTTGGTTGACTCTATGCAATAATACCCTTGTGCTGCATAATAAAGTTTACATTTCCCACGGATTTCCCTTTGTTAACTGAAACTTTCAAGCCCGGAAGTCTAGACATTAATTATTTAAAAATACATTCCAATAAGTGAATTGCAAATGTTAATTTTGTTGCTTTCTTTAATGTTTTAAAAACATTGCATAACTGATACTTAATTTCTAAATAGTTCTTAAGGTCAGCGTCCCACTGTACCGCCGCTGATCACGGAGCTTTTCGCTCTGGCTCCTCTTGCGCTTCCGCGCTCGCTCTCTTACAGCTTTCCCGCTTCGGAGCGCGGGTTTGGATCCGAACTATATGGTCGGCCGCTGTCGATCTCGCGCTTACTTTAGCAATGTAAAGCTGGCAGGAGCTTGGTGTCATTGTGATTAAACTTCAGAATTTTTAAGATTCTAACCTTCCACATTACTGCTAATCCGCCGCCCCACAGTGCACAATGGTTGCACTTGTCTATAACTACTTTCAGTTAAGAAATCGTTACGGAAATTTCCCCAAAAATCTAAAAAAAAAAAATGTTCTAAACGTATAATACACAAATCGGCTACATCGGACGACTATACCCTATAGCTCATGCCGATGGTGCGAAAAAACACTTCCAGCAGAGTTGAAGTGCTAAAATTGTGTCATTGGCATCAAAAATATGTACAATATTTAAATGATGTTCTGTATAAATTTGTGAATGTGTAGTTTCTCTCTCTTTCTTCATAAAAGAAATTCAGGAATTCTTTCAAGTATATATCTGCTAGAAAAAAAATTTTTTTTAATAAAAGTAAAATTTAAAAGGATTTAAATTAGAATGCAAAAATTTAACAAGTGTCTCCTAACAATTAAAATTTACATAAAATTTATAGGCTTAATTGTAATTGTTTCAATCACGTAAAGCCTATCAAATCGAAATTTAACAATTGAACGATTGCATTTAGCCAAATAAGCAATTATTTTTCCAAATCTTAACAATACAATTCTTAAGTATTAGCTCTGTAACCTTTACTTTCTTCAACCCTTTGTATCTTTTTGTATGTAAAAAAAAACAGTTACAAGAATAGCCTGTTGAAAAGTGTACTATAACAAGAAAGGAAGCTAACTTCGGCACGCTGAAGTTTGTATACCCTTTCAGATTGCATTTGGATTATTAATAATCCATAATAATAATATCCATATCCAATATACCATTAAATATATATATAGATGGAAGTCTATATAAATACTATTTTTACAGTTTTACAGTTATAAAGTTCTTCATAAAATTAAACTAAAATTCTGAAGTAGTATAAATATGCTCATATCTTAAAGTCCAGTAATATATGGACAATTCCAGGACGGCAAGCGTTACGTTCAAACGTCAAAAAGTGAAAAAAATAAAACAAATTTATTTATTATTTATTTACACCGTCGAGTGTTGATGTGCGAGGCAATGCATGCGATTGTTGTTGCAAATTCGTGATCGCGGCAATGTGCCCCACTACCTGCGCTGATTTCAGTGTCATTGTTTTTGTAAATCGTCACGGATCGCTGAACGCCAGCAACAACGACGCGATGCACGGCATGTCCTTCGCTGTTCTAAAAGGGAATGTTTTACGACTTGTCGTTTTGAAAATATTTGTAAAAAAAAAACACTGCATCGCGATCGTTACAGAAAACTGAAGTCAGATTTTACTTCATCTGGAAATTTTCAAAAATTATAAAATGACAACAAAATAATGTAGTTTTCCATTTTGAGGAATTATATTAAGCAGCTTATTTACGATTTGTTTCGTTACATCGCGATCGTTACGATAATTCTATCATACTTTTCATGTTATATTAAAAAACAAACGTCGAAGCATATTACTTCTTTTAATAATTTTTTTTTGTATCAAAAGAAACAGGCCCTTTTTTTGACGATTTTTGTGAAAAATCGCTCGTATATGCATTTGAATATTTCGAGATTGGTTTATCAAATTTGATTAGTTTAGACATTTCTTTATGTACCTAAGTTAAAAAAATCATTTTAGATAACTTTTTATGTTTTTGGCCGCAGTAGACTCTTTCAGGAAATGCCCATATGTTGAAAATAAATTTCCCGTTTGTTTCTATGGCAGCTTTATTAATTCATCCGGTTTTCATAAAACTTAATCCAAAATGCTGATATATTAAAAAAGTTGATATCCCAAAGTATATGAATATGTGTTAAAAAACGTTGAAGCGATAATTTTTTTGATACAAAATTTCGGATTGTTTCTATGGCATTCGGATATTAAAAAAAATTAAAATGGAGAACCTGAACTATTCGATTTGTTCATATCCCAGAGTAGATGGAGATTTATTAAAAAACGGCGAAGTTCGATTTTTTTCTCAACGTTTACCGATCGTTTCTATGGCAGCCAGAAAAATAGTCATTTTAAAATTTTTGTTTTAAAATTTGTTGGCTTGTTCCTAAGGCAGCTATATGATATAGTTGACCGACCCGATATATAGAAGACTATCTGCAAAGTTCCATTTATATAGCTTCGAAACGAAGAGACTAGTTTGCGTAATTGGACGGATGCCGATCAAGAATATAGATAGGTAGGTAGGTAGGATAGGGTCGGAAATAATACCTTTACTACGTTGCAAACTTCAGAATAATATTTTAATACTCCTCAAGGGTATAAAAATGGTTTTGGCTGCTCCCACTGATAACGCGAAGCGATTAAAACTACTAAATTTGGTTAAATAATGTGTATTGCCAAATGCAAGTTTGCATGTACTATGCAGTATTTCAAGTGTCCAGATTTAACAGTTTTCGTAATTGTTTAAAATCGCCAAAGCTCATTGACCACAAAAAAATTCTTTCTAATAAAGGCGCTCCAGATTGCCCTAGTTTCCGAACGGAAAACTTCAAACTAAGCGGATCAATTTATGATGGGGAACATCCCATGAGGAAGAAAACAAAATACGAAAAAAAATTTCCCATAGATATTATTTATAACTTATGAAGAATATGTGGTTAAAAGAGAGGAAAGTACTGTAGAGCAGCCTACTCCCACAATGATAATTTTTTTTTTTTTTGAGTTTTTTTCACAACTGGATTTTTTATTATACTTATCTCTCATATACATCACCATAAATGTTAGTAAACAGTTATGCTTGTTAAAGTCAGTTGTTGCAGCCAAGCTGCAGCTAATGACATTCTCTCGTGTCGTTCCTAAGCGTGCGACTTATACGCTGAACTGCTGCTCTTCAGAAAGAATTCATATAGTTGATGATATAACTCGACTTCATTGATCACATTTTGTGCATGGTGAATAAAGCCCGGGGTATACAAACTTCGGCTTGCCGAATCTAAAATCTTTAGCTACAAAAATATTAAAAAAAAAATATATATATATTAAAAGACAAAAAATTAAAAAAAAATCATGTGACAACCTGCAGAATTGGTTAAAAAAATTTGGTGCAAAATTTAAAATAGATCGGCAGGGTATTATAATTTTAGACAGACGTTTGCAAAGTTGTAGGAAATAGGTTGTGGTTTGTCTTACAAATAAGAAAAAAAGAAAGTCTGTTTAAGACAGTCTTATATATGTGGACCATCTTGCAAACAGATCCTTGTCCCTAAAATAACATAGCTCGATTATCTCGCGTGACTTTGCAAAGGCTTTGACAAAATAGGCATTCACTCTCTCATTCACCAACTCGAAGAATGCAAACTTTGTCCCCGCATTATTAAATACTTTTGGAATTTCATGACAAACCGGAAAATTATAGTAAAAAATGGCACATCTCTCTCTATAAGCTTCCCACTCGACAACGGTATCCCTCAAGGATCCCCTATATCAGTTATTCTTTTCATAAAGCATAAAGCTCCCTATCCAATATTATCTCCTTTCTAAAAGAACATAAATTTA
>VNJS01008235.1:0-65729 GCA_008042575.1 Drosophila watanabei
AGTAAGTTTTCAGGCTCAGGTTTCTTTAAATTAAATTAATTATATTTTAATATGTTTGTATTGCAGATTCAGCTAAATATTTCGAAGACTCCGTGGTGATGGACCCCGGGGAAGAGTCCAGCGGAACTGAGCGTTCAACAAGTCTTCCGCCCGCAAAGAGAGCAAAACTGGACCATAAGGAAGAACTTGTTAAAATTGCGCGCCAGAGATTGGAGGAGCAGAAGACTCAAACTGAAATATTGAAGAGAATGGCTGAAAGTCAGGAAACGTTTCAGTCTGAAATTTTGAAGTTGTTGAGGGAGTCGAAAAAATAATAAGAAAATAGATGATAAATGATCCATTGCAACTCAATTTGAAAATTTTTGTTTATTTTTTTGACTTGCCTCAGCTTTTTAATAAGCTGTCATCGAATGGGAGATGTGATGTAGCCTATGGGAATCGAAGTTTCACATCTGACAAAAATCCCAACTGTTTCACACAAATGTACTGAGTGGGAAAAGACTATAAACCGATTAATAATCATCCAGAAATATGACCCTCTTTCTTCTTGTGAAAACAAAATGAAACCTTAGACTTAATTTCCGCTGTGAATGGTCACGATAGACTGCATTCTCGATGCCCAATGCAGTCGCCGAGGTGTCAAGAGTTTAATTTTCAATAATCCCCCCATATTGGGGGTAGGGCGGGGTACCTGCCACACCTCCTCCCAAAACGCGACACCTCACGGGGCGCTGTAAATTGGTTTCGCACCCACGGCCAGCGCCAGTCGCCAGCCAACTTTGTTGTCCAACTCTTTCTCACATTCTCGGCCAGGCTCGAAACCGAGTGGCCTCCACTCCGTGCCACTCCACACACCACTCTCTCCCCCGTGTTTGCTCAGCTTTTGAAGTTGCAGCGACAACATCATCACCATCAGCAACCCATCCCATCGCCATCCCATCCAATTCCATCGCCATCCCATCGGTGGAGCATTGTGCATTGTTGTTATGTTAAGTGCGGCTCAGCCACGGATCTCTGATCCACGGGATGAAGGCACTGCGAGAAAAGTTGGGTGCAAATCGTATTTATTTAGCTTTAAATGGAAAGTTTAATAAGTTAAATTAAAATAAAGAAAATTTTTCAGAGATGCTTGAGAAAATTGTGTAGTAAAAGATATTAATTTCAATTTCTTACGTTTTATCAAAATTAAAAAAATATAAATTCTTCTAATTTGTAGCCTTTTATTAAAATTAAAAAACATAAATTAATTTGATTAAAAAGATTAATTATTACAATTAAAAAACCATTAATTACATACATATTTATCTGCAAACTTCAGTTAAAAAATTATACAACTTTTTTACAATGTGGGAACGAGGAAATCTCTGGAGATTCCCCAATTTCTGTTAAAAAAGAAGTTTATTTTCTTAAGTTTTTAAATTGTTTACCATTGAATCCTAAAGACAGCTTTATAGTGTTAGCATTTTCTAATCAAATATATTATTTTAAAATTCTGTATTTATTATATTCGTTTTATTTCAAGAAGATAAAGCTTTTACGTTGATTTTGTATTTTTTTCTTTATTTCTACAATATTTCTCCAGTATATAATATAATATAATATATATATATTCTCCAGTATATAATATAATATAATATAATATAATATAATTTAATATAATATAATCTTTAATATTATATTATACAATATATAATATTTAAATCTTAAATAGAGCATTTTATAAATTTATTGATTATACAATATTTAATACTTACATATATCTTAATAAGTTTATTGAATTATTTTTTTATTAATATATTAAAAATTCCTTGTGAATGCATTTTTCTTGGTGTAAAGTCTCTTCGTTTTCTGTTTGAGTCTCCGTCTGAGTTTAAGTTTAAGTTTGAGTTTGAGTCTAGGCTGCATTTGAATATGAAAATCGTGGTGCGTTGTTGTTACTGCTTGTCATTGGAATGCCTGGAATGCAGTTTTCCCCCTTCCCCTCCCCCTCCCTCTGCCTCAGTCTCAGCCCCAACTCAGCGCCAAGTCAGCTTTGAGTTGCCTCAACTCCACCCCCTTTCGGCTCTTTGTTATCAGCTGCAGAGCCCTCATCTGCTTCTAATGCCAGATGCAGCATTACACTGAGAAAAAAAGAGCTAGGCAATCAAAAGAATTTACTAAAAGAAAAAAAAATCTAATTAATTATACAAAAAACAGAAAACATTCAAAGGTAAAACTGTATCTTCTTAGAAAGCAATCTAGAACCTTTGAATAAATAAAAAGGACATTTTAAATATGAGCCCATTCCAGGTGCTAGCTTAATACCTCAGTGCAGGGAGTGTTCCCTAACAAAATCGGGTATATATAGTGACCCGGTCCGATTTGCAGTCGGATGTCTGAGTGGCTAATCTGCAGCATCTGCATACAATGAGACCGAGGAGGGAGAGGCTAATTTTTGCCGAATACGGTTGCAGCAACCAACCTACCATCATCATCAGCTGCCGCCCCTTCAGCATTTTTCCGCCCCCTTCCCCATGGAAATCCCAGGCCCAGTCCAACGGCCATTTTCATGCAAGAACGCGGAAGAATGACTCAAGAACTGTGTGCACAATAATTCGAAAATAAATGCTGAGGAAAGCAAAGCAAAAGGAAATATCTAGGCGATCGCAGATATACTCTTAAACAAGGAANCTTAAACATGGAAATCCTAAACCTAAACCTATTTTGCTATTAAACAGCCTCTTTGATTTGACACATATTCCTAACATCGAATAATTTTCGTTTTAACTTAAATTTTCAGAATTTTAAGTGCCATTAACTGTGGAAATCTGATCTGTTTTACTAATAAACACATCTTTATTTAGGTAATAATGTTTCGGGAATACATTCATATATGTCGTGTTTAAGTTGTATAACTTAGACTTTTATTAGTGAGTCACAAGTTAATGTTAGACGATATTTTAGTTCTACTGAAATAAAATAGTTCATAAATGGGAAGTATAAGTAGTAAATTATTCAAAAGTACTTTAAAATGGAAGGTTTTTATTAACATTACAAGATCTTGTAAGACATTTGTCTTTAAAGTTACTTAACAATCTTCGATAAATATTTAAAATTCATAATTAGGATCTTGTAAGACATTTGCCTTAAAAGTTACTTTATCTTATGTAAATATTTAAAATTCATAATTAAGAAAGACATTTATATAACTTACAGTTTATTAACCAATTATAATTTAACTTCCACACCCAAGCTTTTCATTAATCTTACTTTGCTTATTATTGAAAAAACTTCAATTATAAATGGCTGAAAAATAAAGCTAAAACCCCGCGACTTCCAGTGAGGGCATGAAGTGCTCATCGTTTGCATCTTCTGCACATGCAATGCCAACTTGGACGGATGTGGATATATCTTTCTGTTGTTGCTATACTTATTGTGTGTTTTTATTGTTTTTGTTATTGTGCCTTGGTCTAGACCTGATCAACCACTGTTGAACTGGAAGGTTGTCTGCCGCCTGGCACTGTTGCCAGGAGCGGATCGGATCGGATCGAATGGGAGCCAGAGCCACCTTGGATCTTGGATGATATTGCCTGGCGACGACGACGACTATCAATCAAAACATCAACAGCAGCACGGAGATCGGGAAAAGCTGAGAGGGGGGAAAGAGGAAAAATGCTGAGGCTGGTCTAAGTTTAGCCCGCCTTTTCCTCAGATGCTCAGATGCTAAGATGCTCAGATGTATCCATAGAATAGACGACAGACACTCACACACACATCCGAATCCGTGATGCTGATCTAACTGTCTGTGACAAATTTTATTTCTGTAGCGGATCTGTCTGCCTTCCCCTCGGCCTTCCTTCCCCCTCTCGGCCGCCGGGGAAAATCTAATGTCACTTCGCAGCATATTTAAAAGCACATAAAGATGTTTTAGACAAAAATAAAAATCGAAACTTCTCAGGCAGCGTCTGCTGCTGCTGACCGACGAAGCCGCAATGATTACACTGGGGGAAAATTGGGCTGGGTGTGTTGCGATTTTTTGGTATGTGCTTAGGACTTGCTAAAATATATGGTTTCAGTGTAATTTAGATAATTATATTTTTAAGGCTTGAGATGGTTCTAAATTGTTGTAATTTGTAAGTTGCTTAAAGGTTGGAATTAAACTTTTTCTGCTTAATAATTTCAAGAGCTATGTACATACCAAATTGTACATTGTTAACCTTTATATGTTAAGAGATCTATAAGGATCTATACGATATACATGAAATATTTAAAAAATATATAAATAAAATATTCAAAACACACTTTTTCTGCTTTGTAATTGCCAGAGTTATGTACATACCAAATTTCACATTGCTTACCTTTATATGTCCAGAGATCCAAAAGGATCTATAGGATATGCAGAGAATTTTTGTGACTTAAAAGGTGCTATAATATTTGAAACAAATTTATTTTGCTTAGTAATTGTCAGAGTTATGTGCATACCAAAATTCATATTGGTAACATTAAGAGATCCTGAGATCTATAAGGATCTTTATGACATAACATGAATATCTTTTCAGATCTAACAGATTTCCCTCTCTTAATACTTTCCCTATAAATTCAATATATTAAATACCAAA
This sequence comes from Drosophila watanabei, assembly GCA_008042575.1. Taxonomy (NCBI): domain Eukaryota; kingdom Metazoa; phylum Arthropoda; class Insecta; order Diptera; family Drosophilidae; genus Drosophila; species Drosophila watanabei. The sequence continues at coordinate 4,599 of VNJS01008235.1, forward strand.
TGTCTTGCCCAAAGGCCTTAAGTATTTCTTAAAATTTCTCCAATTTTCGCTCAGTGTACTGGTCTCTTGCTCTCCCTCTCTCACTCAGTCTGCTGCTGCTGCTGCTGCTGCTGGGCCCGTGCTTCCTGCAGACCAAAACATGCTCGAAAATAGCTGGCCAGACGTTAATGTCGCTATGGTAATGGTGGCGCTACGTCGGCCAGGGCTTCCTCTTCGACCAGGGCTGAACTTCCGCCGGATGTTGTCCTCCAGGATTGCTTGTAGTTTACATATAAGCACTGTCTACTTTTAGGCGCCACCGGAAGTGGAGTGCAGATCGCCAGGGTTTCAGATATTTCATCTCAAAATCTGCACATGACTCACTTTTATGGTTATATGTGGCCGCAGCCCTGGTCGCCGATATTCGCACACAAATTAAACATTGTCTGGCGGCCGCCTCTGACCGACATCGACATCAACGTCTCGTTCTGGCAATTCCTTTGCGACGCTTTTTTTGAGTAATGGACAGAATTCGCTGAATACGCATGCAGACAGACGGGGGTATACGAATAGAGCTAGGAAATAATAAAAAAAAATAGAGTTATTAATAGGAATTCATGAAAAATCTTTATTATTACAAAACATTTCTTCTGTTTACGAATAATATTGTATCGTTATTATTTGGTATTTATAATTAATTTTAAAGGCAGAGAAAGGTATTTTTAAAAGGTACACATTATATTTAGGATCCATTTTTATGTTCCTAATCAAAAACCTATTTCCTTGACCCCAACTGTGATGCGAATTCAAATTCTGGTGAGGGGAAAATGGGGAATGGTTTGGGGGTAGCGCCTCGTACCTCGTATTTTACCGCACTGCGACGGGCGATGGAAGATGGGAGATGGACACGGGACACGGGACATGGCTATATGCATATATACATACCAGATCTTTCCCAAATTCAAATTCAGATTCACTTGCCCACAAAATTAGAAATTTAAAGCAAGCGAATGGCACACAGCAACAGCAACAATAAAAGAAAATAAAAGCAGCAGTTTTCAGTATCTAAAAGTAGCGAAAAAAAGGCAACCAAAAAAAGGGAAAACTTCAGAGATTCCTAACTATAAAGATTTGTCTTTTTTAGGGACTTTTAAGAGGTTCTTCAGAATAAAGTTTCAATTTTTTAAGGGAAATTTTCTATAAAAATGTTTAAATTAAAGCTGAACCAATTTTAATTTGTGATCTTTTATTTAAAAGTAGTTAAATCGAAATACTTGTATAACAATGTTTATATTCTTAATTAACTTCTTTTTATTTATGTAAAAATGTAAAGATTTAAATAGCTTATTTCTTTAATCATTATTTCATTGGTTCTTTTTATTGGTGGCTCTTCTGTATCTGAAAATAAAACCAAACAGGAGAATCCTACAAGGCAAACAAATGTTCGTTGCCTTTCCCTTTGCAATTGCTTCTCTTTCCCCCCGAAAAAAAGAAGATTTATTTAAAGTTCTTCAGGGGGCGCTTGGCCATTACTCGAAATGCTTTCCTTTTTTCTTTGTTTTTTTTTTGCTCTCCGAGAGCATTGTCTGGGAATGCCCAACCGATCCCATCGCCCTCGGAATCACCATTGCCCAGTGGTCCTCAGTTGGCGCAGGAATGCAGCAACTTCAAGCCGCAAAAACTGAAAAGGCAGATGTAGACGGTCATCATTTTTGGACAGTGCAGGGAAAGAGAAAGTAAAAACTTCAAAAGTCATTTAATAATAAAATAGTTTAATATTCTTTTATGAGAAAGTAAAGTAAAGAGTTTAAATAATCATTTAATATTTAAATAGTTTAATATTCTTTTATGAGAAAGTAAATTCTTAAGCTTCTCAGATTAATGAGAGAGATGAATCCTTAAGACAGACATTTAATTATTACTTTTTAAAAGTAAAATGACATTGCTAATTTAATAAAAATAGCATAATAAAATATAATGCTTCATTTTAATATATTTTAACACTTCAAAAATAGTTTTTACTTGGTAGAGTTTAAGACTGACTGACTGACAGATTCCAAGTTGCAAGATCCCCCTGCTGTTGTGGCACATATGCATTCCATTCATCCCATATGGAGGGGATGATGTTCGTCGTGGAGGAACACGAAACAAGAACTAGAACTATGGCCCAATCTATACAACTCAATCATCGGTCGAAAATAGCAAAATTTCTCTCAAGATTCCAAAACCATTTCCGTTATTTTTGGAAGAAGAAGCCATTGGAGGGGTCCGTTCGTCCGTCCAAAATCCCGGAAGAGGGAGCCCATGGGAGCTCTGGTCACCCCCCCAAGATTCACACTCGTGGAGATCTCTTGGTGATTTAGGAACACCACGAATCCGAAGGGGGGGAAAAAGGTGAAAATCCAGAAGGAGAAGTTGAAGGAATGTTCTATTTCGGGCATACCGGAACTGAGGAGGGAAAAATCCCATTCCCATTCCCATTCCGATTGATGTGTGCCCCAGCCTCTCTCTCTTCCGCCTGGCAGTCTTTTTGGAAAATGGAATTCCATTCGGTGGGCGTTGGAGTCCAGATTTTTCTGGTGTCATGAAAGCCATGGTAATAGATCTGCGTGTTTATGATCCAAAAGATTGTGTCATCTGGAAATGTAAGCTAAAAATAATAATAAAGTTTAAGGTAAATTATGGGATTTCTTAAATAAATTGATTTCTTAAATAAATACAGAAAAAACTAAGGGTATTTTATAAATATGTCTTGAAGATTGTTTAAGATATTTTAATTAATATTTTTATTAATGTCAAACCCTTCTTCAAAAGCAAGTAAAATGTATGTACCTTTGTCACAATCATTAGAAAATTGAACAATAACTTTGAGGCAACTTAATTATAATCCCTTAAGCGAAGGTAGCACCACCCCAGGAGTATTATATTTCACTCCGGGTTTGCTCCCGAAGAACTAATTTGGTTCCCATCAGAGAGCCAAAAAGGGGTTGGGCCCTCGTTGATCTTTGCCGATTTCCTGTCCTGCCCGATCGCACGTAATTGGGTGTCCCGCTAAAAAAGTCATAATCACCTGTCCATCCTTTATCACGACAAACCCGTACAGACACCTTGGGAAACCGAATCGAACTTGACCGAACCGAACCGAGACGAAGCGAAGCTCAAAACGCCGTAAAGCGATTTTTATGCACCGAGTGCATCGGAGAGGGAAAAGCAGTACAGAACAGAACAGAACAGAAAACCGAACAAAACAGAAAGACCAAAGACAAATTCCTGCGTTTTTCCAGGAATTCACTCAATAAACTCAAACAAAACCCAAACATTTAACAAACGAGCCCCAGCCACATCCCCATCCCGACGAAGACGACGACCGCGACGGCGAAGATGCTGACCAAGACGGAAGACGAGGCTGGGGTACACAGTAACAAATAATTGTTTAAGCAAATAAATAAGAAAACTAGTTTAAGTTCTTAAGATTTTCATATCTTTGAGGTTATTTTTTAATTTTAGTTCTAGCATACTTTGAGGCATCGAATTTAAGAGGTTTTCATTAATAATAATAATAAAATAATTGCTTAAGCAAATAAATAAGAAAACTAGTTTGAGATCCAACGATTTTCATATCGTTGAGCTTCTTTTTCAATTTTAATTCTAGCATACTTTAAGAGGTTTCCAGTATTCAATTGCAAGATTTAAAGTGTAATAAGAGTTTCCTGAGTTTTTAAAATCTCTTAAAAATGATCCCGAAACTATGCTACAAAATGTAACATCATAAAAATAACAACATTTACAGTCAAATTGGTACTTTATGTAACTTATTTCACACTTTTAGGAACTTTTAAAATGTGTTTGGAAAACCTTCGTAATTTCTTTATAATATTATATTATATATTTAATATTTTAAATAATTTATTCATTTAATCCCATATAAATCCTTTTATTTTATTTTCCGTGTACAAAAACCGATAGGAGGGCTCAGGAGATGAGGAAATGAGGAGACGGAGACGACGATGCGAAGCGCTGAGCAAAACACAAAATAAACCAAAAAGCTGGCCAGGAATTTCAAACAAGAACACCAACTCAGTGCTATTGCACTCCCAGAAGTTGGAAGTGAAGCGGTCATAGCGCACAGTGGATATAGATTGAGTTTTATGTGGAGTATATCGGTTAAGGAAATACTCTATAAATATGTTTAGAAAGAGATTAGACAATTGGGAATATTTTATATAGATTTAAGCTTAGTAAACTCAATCAATCTAAATTAAAATAAGATGAATTTATAATGAGCTTAAATTAAAGGAATATAGCAAAAAAAGTACTCAATAAACATAAAAAACAACCATAATTTTAATATGTTGATACCTCAAAAAAGACATAAAATATAGCAAAAGAAAGTACTCAATAAACATTAGAAAAAAACCAGTATTTTCGGAATGTTAATACCTCAAAAAAGACCTAAAATAGTCGCATTCTTCAGATCAATATTTATCTATATTTTAAAATGATAAAACAAATTATATATTTGAGTAATAAAAATAAAAAGATTGTTAGATTAAGAATTATTATTTTGACTAGTGCAATAAATATAAGTTTAATCTTGTTGCTTAATAAAAAAGTAATAAAAAAATAAACAATTTTTCGTTGACAAATTAAATGTTTGAAAATAACCATTAGTAAGTAAAAAAAATGCATTTCAATTCGAAAAACTTTGTTTGCTCGTTTTTATTAGACTAAAAAATCTACATACTCTATCTTAAGTTTTTAAATATTAAAATTTTTGTCAATTTCCGAAAATTTTAATGATGCAACCACTTAAAAAAAAAATGTTTTAAAATGTTAAGTACTTTTTATTCTAACAAACTAGCTAGATCAACTCGGCTATTGATGTTGATCAAGAATATAGATAATGTATAGGGTCGCAAATGCCTTCTTCCCTGCGTTTTAAGATTCTGACTAAAATTAGAATTAGTAACAATAATATAAATAAAAAATATAATATTAAATCAGGGGAATATTTATATAAATTAACAACTTTTCTGATAAATGATTACTTCATTTAAGAAATACCATTCAAATATTGTTGTAATTGCTGAAACTAACTCAAACTATTGTAGTTCTAGTAGAAGAAGTAACTTAAATAATATATAAAAGCAATATTTCCTCCATAACCCCAAGATCAAACTCCATCTAGGACATAAATACACACTCATTAGGCTCTCGCAGCCTGCCTAATGAACTCGGGTTTCCTATAATTCGAGGCTTCTGCTGCTGGCAGCTACTCCAATTGCCAAAGTTCTGGTGTCAGTTTGTGGTGCAGTGCCAAAAAGGAGATGCCATGGCAATGGCACAGGTAAAGTGCCGACCAGCAAGGCGGAGCAGGAGCAGGAGCAGGAGGAGAAGGTGGTGGTGTCCCTGGTCATTCTAGTGGGCGAGCAGACGAAGGATGGGAATCCAAGCCGTCTGGCTGCATTCCAAGTCACACAGGAGAGGCCCAGCAGCACCGAAAGAAACCCAAGAGCAGAAAGAAGTGGATGCAGTAGAAGAAGCCAAACCTAATCCGACGACGACGACGACGACGATGACTCCAACTCCCGCCTCTGGACTCCGATGAGATGAGGAGTTGTCGTGGCAGGAGAAACAGGAGAAGCTGGGAGCAAACCAAGAATCAGCTCCTTTACACTGAGGGAATAGAATTTGGGAGCTAAAATTAATATTAAATGTAGAAAGATTGCTTGGGAAATTGAAATCAATTTAAAATGTGCCTAAAAGTGTGCTTTAAAATATTTAGAGTTGCAAATTCTTTGAAGCTGTATTGAAATTTATAAGCAGTTATATTTCTGACTTACTTTCATTTTTGTAATTACTTATTTATTGAAGTATTAACTTTAGTAACAAATTTATTCGCAGTGTTCTGACGATGGCGCTGCTGCTGGTGCGGTACGTTTTGCTTCTGCTGCCGCTTCTAAAAACTCCTCTAAAAATTATTTATTAACATGGTAGAAATTCGCAAACAGGTTAAAAACGACCAATCAAAACAACAAGAACAACAAACTGAAAGAAGCGGCGGCAGCCAAAGACCCAAAGTGCAGATAATATTAAAAGGCAGTCAGGCAGCCAGCCGAAGTTGGAGTTGGAGTTGGAGTTGCAAGAGAGGAGGACGAGGTGCATGAGGAGCACTGAGACTGAGACTGAGACTGAGACTGAGGGGGTGGAGGAGCTTTTGGCCCCGTCTACTACCAACCAGAGACCAGACACATTTCGAAAAGGGCCAACACGAAATTCCAGGGGAGTCGTTGACTCGCCGCCTTCGGTTGCTTACTTTTCTTGGGAAAGTTTTTGTTGAAAGTTGGACAGTAACTGAATTTTGCCGTTTTTGTTTTGTTTTTTTTTTCGTATTTTTTTCTGTTTTCCAAGAGTGTGTGTTGTGTGTTGTTTTTCTGCAACCTCCAAAGCAGCCAAGTTGGGCTTGGGGGCGCGATAAGGTGGCGTAGAGCAGAGCAAACAAGCTTTGTAGGTGGCGGACGGTAATGTAATCAATGGAGTCGCACCTCCAGGAGGGTCCCGGGTCCGACACTGCAGTGGCTCGGAGTAGGGAAAGGGGAAGGGAAAATGTCTGGGTCGAGACGCTTTGCTGCTGGTTAAGGGGATTTGCATGTGGAGGGTTTTTGGTATTTATGTAAAGTTAACAATAGTTTTGACCGTCTCATTAGCTTAGTAATTCATTAATTTAAGTTTGAAGAAACTAAAAAACCCATTTATTAATTTTAATTATATTTAAAACAATAGTTTTGAGACAAATACAAATACAGCAATAGATTAATAAATTAAATATTTTTATAATATACCTTATTTGTACAAGTTTTTGTATTCAATAAATGCACATAATGGCATAATCAATTTCTATATAAGCAATTTTTTCGGAAATTCCCTTTCCTGGTAGACTCTCAGTTATGCCCATAAAGTGTGAGACTTAACACAAAAAACCTGCCAAAAACTGAAAAAAGGAAACAAACAGGCAAGCTGGACAAGCGGAATGTAAAGAATTTCGGGACCCAATCCTCGCCCTTCCATAGAAATTCGACCTCAAGTCTGGCTTTTTGGTTTGAGCCAAATGGTGATTTATTTATAGCGAAATCGAGTGGAATTGCAACAAGTTTATTGCTAAAAGATTCAAAGATTTATAAATAAAAGCCGGAAAAATGTGATTTAGGCTGTGGCACTCAATAAAGGTACTTATAAAAATAACAAAATACTTATTTAAGTAAGTTAAAATACGTTTTTAACGATATTTCTTTTTATCTCCTTTATTTAAAAAAGTTAATTATTTATTTATTATTTATTTTTTTCATATAAGTCTGTTCTATTATTTATTATTATTATTATTTATATATATATAGATTATTTATATATATATATTATTTATTTTTAGTACCTTTTTGTAGTTTTAGAGCCATTATTCATATTTTAATAACCAAACACATGTTAACTTAAATTTCGCGCCTATCTACCATAAAACCACCATTTTGTTTAACGATAACTATCGAAATTATGGCATAAGCTATCGAGCAGTGACGCCCTCTTTTTGGCTTGAACTGCAAACACTTTATTTGCTAGGCAGCCTGTGTAGATGGCGTATTTATCGATAACACTGAGTTCGTGTGACATTTAAAATATAAATAAGAATAAATTAAGAAAAATAAAAATAAATTAAGAAATATAATTTAATAAAAAGCAAATTAAATAAAATTACGATAATAAGTAATAATAATACGTACGAATCGCAAGCACACTGGCGCCCCCTCTTAGACTATTTAAAAACTAAGCTTGTTGCGCGCGCATTTTAAATTGACACAAAAACAACCCCAAAACAGAAGCCGCGATAAGAAGCACAATCTTATCTTTTATAATAATGTTTATAATAATGTTTGCACATCAGGCTAATCAGTGCAGATTGCAAATCGATATATACTAATATGACAGCCAGTAACAAGAGATAACGAACTCTCCCTGAGGGTCCATCGATAATAGATATAGAAATTAACGCATACATATGCTCCCTGGTCCGATCCGAACCGAGCGGCAGCTGCCAACGAAAGCTGATAACGAGGCGGATCGTCGGCTTTCGTACAAAACAATAACATAACGCCAGCAGCTCACGTAGTACGCCGGCAGTTCTCGGTCACTGAACAACGACGAGAGTCGAGAATTGATAGCTTCCCCTCCCGAGATGCGCAGCCTCAGTCGCTTTCGCCTGATCACCTTCGACGTGACCAACACGCTCCTCCGCTTCCGGACGACGCCCGGCAAGCAGTATGGCGAGATTGGTGCCCTCTTCGGCGCCCGCTGTGACAACAATGAGCTGGCCAAGAACTTCAAGGCCAACTGGTGAGGATATGCTCCCTTTTCCTCCACCAGATAATATATATTTACTTCACCATTGCAGGTACAAGATGAACCGGGATTATCCCAACTTTGGCAGCGACACAGAGCCGCAGATCGAGTGGCAGCAGTGGTGGCGTAAGCTGATAGCAGGTGAGTTTTTGTGTTTGTCTTCTTCACAGCCCGACCCAGCCGGGTGATAAACAATTTAGCTTGTTCCAAAGTGCAAATTAATCAATGTTGTTGTTATCCGCCAAGCTTAAAAATAGTAAAAGCAATTAATTTTTATAGTTTCTTCTCTTAAAAACTACTAATTAATTTGCTTTTACAAAGTCCCTTTAACTCAAAACCTTTGATTGAAGATTAATCTTTCAAATTTAATTCAAATTATCTTCAAAAAAACATATAGTCTTATCTCCTTTGGTTTCAAATTAAATATACCTTGCAAATTGGTGATAATCAGAAATCCAGCTGAACTTGACCATTCGATGTTTTATTTTGAGAAATGAAAACACGGAATCAACATCTATATCTCCCTCTGCCCCCCACAGGCACCTTTGCGGACAGCGGTGCCGCCATACCCGATGACAAGCTGCACAACTTCTCCAATCATCTGATTGAGCTCTACAAGACCTCCATCTGCTGGCAGCCGTGCAATGGCAGCGTGGAGCTGCTGCAGCAGCTGCGCAAGGACCTCAAGTGCAAGCTGGGCGTGATAGCCAACTTTGATCCGCGTCTGCCGGCGCTGCTGCAGAACACCAAGCTGGATCAGTATCTGGACTTTGCCCTGACCTCGTACGAGGTCAAGGCGGAGAAGCCATCGGCGGAGATCTTTCGCCAGGCCATGGAGCGGGCGGGTCTGGAGAACCTCCAGCCGGAGGAGTGCCTGCATATAGGCGATGGACCGACCACCGATTATCTGGCCGCCAAGGAGCACGGCTGGCACTCGGCCCTCGTGCACGAGAAGAGCTTCGCGTATTTGGTGAGGAAGTACGGTGAGGATATCGATCGCGATCACGTCTTTCCCAGTCTCTACGATTTCCACAAAAAGATCACGGACGGCGCGGTGGTCTGGTGAACCAATTGTGTGTTTATATTAAACTAGTAAAGCCAAAGAGTTCTACGTTTCCTGATTTGACGGAGGAGGAACGGGGGCCATGAAAATGTCGCCATAGGGATTATGCGGCTTCTGGCTCTCGCGATCGTACTGGGAACCGATGGCCCACAGCGACTCCAGGTCGTATTCCTCGCGTGCCTTCGGCGAAAAGATGTGCAGCGCAATGTTGCCTAAAAATAGCGAGTAAAGGATGAGATACTTGACTAGATTTAAGGAAGCAAAAAACCCTAAATACTGACCCAAATCCATGGCCATCCAGTCCCGGCTCTTGTCGCCCTCTATGCGCGGCAGAATGTCGCTTTTGTTCCTCTTAATCTTGAACATGCGACGCACAAACTCCGCCGTGGACAGCATGTGCCGGTAGCTTCGTCCACTGCACACAACCAGGTGATCCACATATTTCAGCTCCTCGGGCACATAGCACACGAATATGTCGTCAACGTTCTCCTTCCGCAGCAGCTCCACCAAGTCCTCCACATCGAACACGCCGCGTACACCTCCTGCAAAGGGAAAACCGTCTTTAAACTTTTATTTTCAATGGAGAATCCTTTAGCTCACGCTTTAAATTCAAGCCGTAGTACTGATCCTGCTGCTCATCGTGCTCGCCAGGCAACTGCTGCTCCTGGTAGCGTGCCTCCTCCACATCAAAGATCTCTGTGGCTTCATCGTCGCGGAATATCTTGTATTTGCTTTGGACAACACCGCCCGGCACATTCTGGAAGGGATTGGTTGGTTTTTCCGCGGCCTTGGCAGTTGGCGTTGCAGGCTCCGGCTTGGAGAACTCGTGGTGGAAGCAACGCAGCACGGGAACACTCAACCGCTGGTCGCGAACCAAGCGAAACACGCGGGTTATCATTTTATTTCAGTTTAATTAAGTAACAAAATTAGTGGGCTGGCACTCCGATAACAAAAACCGATAACCATGTATTGGCAATGCGGATGGTCACACTAACAGAAATCGCTCATAAAATTGGCGTTGCCAGACTGTGGGAGGAAAATGCCGCATTCAAAATATTTTCAGTTTTTAAGTAATTTTCCGCGGGAGAAATAACTGAACACAATCACAAAAAATCGTTGAAAAATCCTCAAGAAAGCCTCTTTAACCAATGCTGCCAGGTTTTTCAAATTTTCTGACATATTATCTTAAAACACAGATCCCAAAGATCATCTGAAAACTTAATTTAGCCTGTTTTTCCCCCATTTCCTTTTCAATCCAATTAATAAACAATAAATTTAATGCAAAAATAAATATTGTGTTTATTAATAATAAAAACCAAAATCATCAAACCAACAATAGTGCTGCCTAAAAAAGATTATTAATAGCTTCCACCACTGGCTCAAACGACGGCATCGGAAACAAGTCCAGCTGCTCCTTTGCCAACTCCATCTTAGCCTTGCTGGTGGCAAGCGCAGCATTGAAAGCCTGCAGCTCGCCTTCGGCCTTCTCCAGCATTACCTCGATCTCATCGCAGCGGGCATTTCGGGATTTGAGGTCCTCCTCCTGATACCGTTCAGCGGAGGACATGATCTCTTCATTGCGGGTCTCCAAGTCCGCTAGCTTCTGTGTGGATGTCTCGTACAGCTTCTGTTGCTCCTCCAGCTGGACTTTCAGCTCAAAGTCCCTTTCCAGCAGCTTCTGCTGATTCTGCAGCAAGGCGTCCAGCTTCTTCTTGTGTTTGGCCTCCAAGTTGGAACGGTGCTGCTTTAAGGCGGCCAGCTCCCTATTTAGAGCGCCGACTTGGGTGTTCAGCTTGTGTTCGTGGCCCGCTAAAGCTTCCTTCTGCTGCACCAGCTGCTGGCGCCGCTCGTCGTTGAGGCGGCGCTTGTGCTGCAGGAGCTTGCCCAGCGCCTCGAGGCCCTTGACATGTTCGCCAATGTTCTCCAGTGTGGGCTGCAGCGGCAGCGTTAGGTTCAAGAGGTGACTACCATCTCGCTTCAGCTGGCAGATTACCGAGTCCATGGTCAGTTTGTGGACATCGGAGATGTAGGCCTCGACCGCGTGCAGCTCCTTGGCCTTGGCCCGGGACAGCATCACCTGCTGGTTGAGCTCCATGTCCGCGTAGTTCTTGACTTGGCGCTCGTACACCTCGGAGTGGCTTACCAGGTCGTTGGAGTGCGTCTGCAGCTCCTTGAGCTGCTGCACGTTGTACTTCTGGCTCTTCACCTTCTGCTGCAGGCTCTTCTCGTACTCCACCTGACGCTTGAAGTCCGCCTGCCTCTCGTTGGTCTTAGCCGCTAGCTCGGCGTTGTGTTCCATTTGCTGGGACAATTCCTTCTGGCTGGCAGCCAGGCTCTTGGCCAAACGGTTCTGCTCCTGGGTTAGCTGCTTCAGCTGGTGCATCTTCTCGCTGTCGCTGCTCAGCTGCTCCTCCAGCTCCTGGTTCTTCACTTGCAGACTGTTTATCTCCTGCTCCAGGGCTTGCAGGTTCTCCAGATCGTACTTCTTGGATAGCACCTGCTCGCTGGTCTTGGTCTTCATCTTGGTTTCCTCCTCGATTTGCTCCTGATCCCACAGAACGTTGCATTGCCGACAGGCGGCAAAGAGCAGAGCGTTAAGCTCCTCGTCCAGCTGCAGCGCCTGATGCGACTGCGTGGTGGACATGACGGCCATCGACTCGCTGGCCACGCTATGATGGTACGAGCTAGGCTGCTCCGAGGTTTCCGTGAACAGGAACTCATTGTCCAGCTCCTCCGAGGACGGTGCAAAGTCCATGAGAAAGTCCAGCAAAACGATGACATGACCGAATGAATGCTGCGTTGTGGGCGACATAAGCCACGATTTGCCCAACTGATGGGGATAATTCAGCCGCTGCATGGCGCCCGTAATGTCCTCCACATGGTTGTGGCCCACGGTCACCCGGTTGCCGAAGATCTGGTGGAAGAAGTGGTTAATTATGCCCACAAACTCCTTGATGGTCATCTGGCGCAGACTGTTGAGCCTGCTGATGTCCAGACTCTGGGTTGGGTTGCTCGAAACGTCGCGTAGGTATTCGAAGATTTGCTGCGACCTCTCTGCCACCCACTTTTTGTCCGAGTGCAGGGCCACCGGACGCTCCACGGAGGAGAACATGGGGCGCCGGTTACTGCGATCGGGCGTCGCCATCTGCCGGGACCGATCCCGCTCCAAGAACAGAGGTTGCGAAATACGGCTCTGCGACGGCCTCAGGTTGGACGTCCTCAGGGATTTGGGAGTCGGTGTAACTCCGCTGCGCATTGTGGATCTTAGTTGGCGCCTGTCGGCGGCGTTGCTTTCCTCTACTACATTGTCGCGGAACTCGCTGGTCCGCCGGGGCATAAGGTGCGACATTGTGGCGCAGGTATATCATTCAGTTCCTTCAACTATGACAATTTGATTTAATTTACAAAAGAGTTGCTAATTTTGCGCGTTTTTTTGACTTGGCGTCGACGTGAAGTTGGCTGTGGCGGTGATGCCAGATCTCGCATCAAGTGCTACCCATGTTTTTCCACCGATCACCCAGTGCTGCCCAGTTTTTTGTCACTACATTGATTTTCCTTTAGATTTCGGGTTTTTGATAGTCCTTGGTCTAAGGTGTACTTAAATATCCTTTGTAACCCACTTTCGACCGTTTTCATATAGTTTTTTTTCATGCAGAGACTAGGCCAAACTATCGATAAAAAATCATTGAATTGAGGGTAAACTTTTCGAGATTTTTTAGGAGAAGAGCTAAATTTGCATCTGGCAACACTGTAGTTTTCCCATCTCAAACTTCGTCAACGCCGTGATTAACTCCAAATTAAAAGTTATTAAATTGCAACAAAACGCAGAAAACAGTGCACAATGAGTGATCAGATAACGAGCGGGTCGTCGCCGGCGGCGATTTCAATGGACAGCGCGGCCGCCAGACAGAAAATCGAGGCGGAATACAACAGTAAAAAGCCTGTGTGGTTGCGCTACTACAAGGTAAATGACAACAACAACTACAACTGTGACCCGTCGGGACTGCAATTGCAATGAAAACCGAAAAATGTACAAAGTCGGAAAATGCCAGGACTCCAAGCGGTACACCCACATACGCACGCACGCACACCTTTCGGCTGCTCCTGCTTTTGGATTTCCACGAAAATGTGATGAGTGCGCAAAAGGCTTCTGCAGATGCCTCCACCACCAATACACGCACAGCGGGACTCTCAGCCGTAGGTGTTTGTGTGTGTGTGCTTGTGCGTGTGTATTTCGGTGTGTTTGTGTGGGCCCCACTCTGTGATAGTGTTCTTGTTCTCGCCGCTGTTGTTGTTGTTGTTCCCCCTGCTGGCTTATAAGTGGTCACAGCCAGGCTTTGACCGAAAACAAAAATAATGTACCAACAGATTCTCACCAACACTGGAACACACTCGCATGCACACATGCATGCCGAGTCTCGCTCACCTGCTGCACTTTACTTTGCATTCTCACGTACACGGGGCGACGCTTGTATGTATTTGGCGTATTTATGCTCGCTCGCTCGCTCGCTCGCCTACCTTTCCCCAAAAAAGCGATTTCCTTTGACTATCGCTAGAGCGTACCTCTTCCGCGAATTCGTTTGGCAGAATAAAATTGGATAGAATTCCTGGGAATGCTGTTTGTTGTGATTCCAGACTGCCCCCCCTGCCATCCCCCATCGACCAAAAAAAAAAAAAAAAACCAAAATAAATCGCCGAGGGGTGACAGTGGCTGCCACTTAAGAACTACATAAACACAATCTCACGCACACACACAGGCGCACGGAGGAGACTCACGCACACAGGGGCACAAAGGGCATGCGTCTGGTTTTTTGAGTCTCGCTTTGGGTTTCTTGTTGCCTGTCGGTATCCTCCTCGCTCTCTTCCTCTTCCTCTGCCTCTTCATCTTCATCCGAGCTGAGCTGGCTGGCTGGCTGGCAGTTTCTGCTTTATAGCCAGTTCCGGCGAACTGTGTCTTCAGCTGCTCCTCCTCCTCCTCCTCCTTCTCCTCCTGCGTCTTGTTCCATTTGCCACTCACTTGAATTGGGATTTCACGGAATTTCACTCCGCAGTTAGGATGACAGTGTGCGTTGCGTTGCGTTGCGTTGTGTATCTCGGTTTTCGGACCGCTCTGGCCTGCCTGGCATCGCATCCTTTGTGCGGCGCGCTCCTCGCCGTTTCCGAGGATAATCCAATTTTCCAACTAAGCTGGAAAGCAGTCCCCGCAGTACGCTCACAATTAAATGTCGCTTTTGATTGGGAAAAATTCCTGCTCACAGGTATTTCTATTGAAGTCGAAGGAGTACCAGGATTGTTATGATGAATTTTGTGGGGTCTTAATGAAAAGTTAATCCCTGGTTCTCAGGTTAATCCAGAACTTATATAACCAGTGTCTTATAATAAGAATTTCTTCGGTCTCAAAAGAGGAATTTCACAACACATTTTCGGACCTAACTCAATAGGTCTTCAACAAGTTGTTGAAATGAATCATTGTGGCGGTTTCTACAGTGAAAACTCCGTATGGTGAACGATGTCTCTTGCTGACCTCTTAAAGTTGATAATTTGTAAGAGGAATTTCAAGAACAAATTTCTGTAGAACTTTTAAAAAGCCAAATTATCATTCTAAGAATTTTAAAAATTATCTAAACACTCTTGAAACCCCAAAAGAATGCTTTTACTTGTTAATATTTCCAAGAACTTTGATTGTAGCTAAATTCTAATACATTTAATTAAACTACAAGTGGTTTTAAAAAGCATCTTTAATATATTTTTCATTTTATTATTTATATTTAATTTATTTTTCATAGTTTTATTTAGCCAGGTTCGACTGTCTGCAATGACGCATTCGGATTGGTTTTGTTTTATTGTTATGCTTGTTGCGCACTTCAATGTGTAATCATTTCCATTGAACGCACTCCCGTTACCGGGTCTCCTCCTTCTCCTCCCCCACGAGACCACCCCCCCTCCTGCTTATCTGCTTACACCTAGCGTCTTCTCTGGATCTGCTCTCCTCTCCTCCTCTTTGGCAATTATGCTCCGCCTGCATGCAATGCTATTGTTATTGTTCCTCTCTTTTCTCTCTTTGCGCTGCAATGCAAAGCGAAATAATCAAACTGTTTGCACGACACGCTTTGGAAACTCAAGCCCCCATGTTGATGATGATCCGCTGCTCCACTCTCCACTCACCTTGCAGAAGATTTCACCATGCAGTTTAGAAGGGTCACCTGGATAACCACAGAGCATAAAATAACATAACAGTTTTGCCAGTTGAGGAAATATTGTATTAAGAGGAGCTCCCATATGTTGTCTTTCTAAATCTGAGCTTAGGCCTTGCTTCTAAGCTATTCTTTTAGCTGATAGAAAGATTAGTTACTATCAAAGAATTATTTTGTTATTGATATAAGTTTATTTAGTATAGAACATGTACTTACACAGTTCTTATCTCTAATATTAAGTAATGGGAAATAACCTAGAATAATCCCCTTAACCCAAACATCAAAACAAAAGAACATAACAAAGCTCTTATCAGTCTGAAAATATTTGAATAAAATACCCGAGAATGCCCCAGAATCTATGCATATTTTCACGTGACACACGTCAAAGAATTGATATAAAGATTTCTTTGGAATCTGCAAATATAATTCATATTTACTTTCCATTTCCCCAGAATATTAATTATCAATTATTGTGATGGATCGCAAAGAATTGCCAAATAACATTTCTGTGTAAATTTCTCGCCTTATCGGACATTGCCCCCTTAACAAAGATTTCGTCTTTGGAGATTGCGTAAGAAGTGATTTCATAACGAAGACGAAGCGTCGACGACAGAGACGGTTACTACGGATATTATTTTATTTGCATTTTCGAGCTCTGCAACTGACTGTGTGTCAGTGTGTGATTCACATTTGAATCACAACGAACACTGACAATTAACAACTGATGTTTTAATCAACGGAAAGCTGTTGCAGTATCAGCAGGAGGAACAGTGTTTAAACCCGGCTTTTGATCAGTGTTACTCATCCTTTACTAACCATGTGATTCAAAATATCATAAATCTGAGCTCGAGGAGCAACTGTCATCGTGTCAGATTTGGCGCCATTGACCTTGCTGGGTGTTCGGTTCACTTTGGTTCGGTTAGGTTCGATTGTCCGTGGCCATTATATAGAGAGCTGCGCCAGCAATTATACATACATTCGGCTGATAATGCCGGCAACAACGGTCATGCCCAAGATAATGCCATTAACGACAGCCAGCCGACGACGATTTTGCTGTTGGTGCTTGGCTAATTAGTCACGCCCGGTTTGTCAGCTGGGCTTGGGCTCACTCCCATCGAGGAAGAACCAGGTTCCACCTCGGCCCACCCACCTCCGGGAAAAGCTACAAAAGAAGCCCATCGTGTGAGTGCGGACAGGTGGTAGTGGTGGTGCTGAGTCAGGGTCGAAAATGGGGCAACCCCCAATGACAGAAGGCCTTCGATTTCATAGAAAATTTCATTCTCTGCCATTGGCATTTCTTAAAACAGTCTCCTAAGCTTATCACAGTGTGGGAAAATGATCGGAAATCATAATAATTTGGATAATTTGCCACCTCTGCCCACTCATAAGTAAATGTTTCTCTTACGGCTTGGTTTACAGGGAATTTCTGCCAAATAATTTGTTTTCTTTGGCAGAAATTAGAAATGTCATTTGTTATATCTCATTTCCAGAGAACATAAATGATGTATTAATAAAGCATTCCCTTTAGATGGTTTGTGGGAGTGTGTTATCTTATTTTTAGGCCTTTGCCTATATTTGTAAACAAAAATCGGCGTGGAATGCGTTGAGTCATGCCTGATTTGTTACAATTTTATTTAAATGCTTTGGGCTTAAAGCGAATTTAAGTGTTAGAAGAGTACATTCTAGGAAAGTACGTATATCGCGCTCATTATGATGTAGAAAATCTTTAATAAATTGATTGATAACTTAATAAACAACGTTAATATCTAAAATATAATTTAAATAGGAAATTAATATAACTAAATTTATTTTGTTTATTTCTTTATTGAACAAGAAATCGACTTATCGTTAAAAGATATCGTTCACATATCAACTTTCCCCTTAATTATCGATAGACTACCGATATTTCCCGTCATTCCTGGTACCCTGGGAAAAAAACTACATTTTTCATGAATACTGTTCCTAATCAGTACTTTTGAAAGCTTATTTCCACCAAACGAATTCTCGGAATGAATAAATTTTGAAGTAGACGTTAATGGGTCATTTATTTCAAAGTTTCGTTTTTCTAGGAACTGTCTGATTATAAAGTATATACACGAGCCGTTTTTCATTGATATTCTGCTTACATTCTACGCCTAAAAAGTGCACACAACTCTCTGACAGAACCAAACACATTTGCACTGATAAGTGACAGAAATCCCATTATTCCGACCTCTATCAGCTGTGTGAATTGAGCTCTGCTTTTCGCTTGGATTAATAACCTTTCGAATATTCCAGGAAATTTGCGAGAAGTGCGATAGAGAGGCCAAGGAGCAACAGTTCAGCACTTCGGAATCGGAGCGCCACCAGAACCGCGGCCTGAATCGTTATCGGGATGTGAATCCGTACGATCATTCGCGCATCGTCTTGAAGCGCGGCAGCGTTGACTACATTAATGCCAATCTGGTTAAGGTGGGTCAAGTAATTGCTTCTCAATCGGAAATCCCATTTGCATTGATGCCTATTTCCCTTCCCTTTTCAGATGGAGCGCGCCGGTCGTCAGTATATATTGACGCAGGGACCCTTGGAGGACACAGTGGGCCACTTCTGGCTGATGGTCTGGGAGCAGGCGTCCAGCGCCATTCTGATGCTCAACAAGCTGATGGAGAAGAAGCAGATCAAGTGCCACCTGTACTGGCCCAACGAACTCGGAGCGGACAAGGCCCTCAAGCTGCCGCATGTCAAGCTCACCGTGGAGCTCGTGCGCTGCGAGACCTACCAGAACTTTGTGCGCCGGTGGTTCAAGTGAGTCCGAAACACAGACTTTAAAAGATATCCAACAGGATAGCTAATGACTTTCGTTCAATTGCAGATTGACGGATCTCGAGACGCAGCAGAGCCGCGAGGTGTTGCAGTTTCACTACACAACATGGCCAGACTTTGGCATACCCGGCTCGCCGGACGCATTCCTCAAGTTCTTGCAGCAGGTCCGCGACTCGGGCTGCCTCAGCCGCGACGTGGGACCGGCTGTGGTGCACTGCAGTGCCGGCATCGGAAGATCGGGCACGTTCTGCCTGGTGGACTGCTGCCTGGTGCTGATCGATCAGTACGGCGAATGCAATGTGTCCAAGGTGCTGTGCGAGCTGCGCAGCTATCGCATGGGCCTGATCCAGACCGCCGACCAGCTGGACTTCTCCTACCAGGCCATCATCGAGGGCATCCAGAAGCTGCACGATCCCGTATGTATTGGAAGACGTTTGAGGAGTTCCGCGTCATTGTCTGTCAAGCGCCGTCGTTTGCAATGATGAACAAAGACAATATATATATGATATATATGAAGGGGGTGTCACGGCAATCTTTGGAGGCTGTCCACAGTATCAGTTTCTAGAGATTTCAATCGCTAGGCTTTGTGGTTTATCCAAAAAACAATCTGTGATCAAAGGGGATCGGTCGCCTTTTCCTACTGTTAATAATAATAAAAGATTATCCTATTCCAAAATGCGATAATAAATAACCAAAAAATTTAATAATTTAAAACCTAAATTTATTTTGCCATTACCTTGATGCGATGAAGAAGGAGATGACATTGCTCTTCGGTTGGTAGAGATTTCTGTGGCACACCTGTGGCCTTGGCACGAAACTAACCAGATTTTGTATGCTTTAAATCCCTGTTTCTCAGACCTTCCTCGACGCTGAGGAGCCGACAATCAGCAATGACACAGACACCAATCACACACTGGACGAGCTGCCGCCACCGTTGCCTCCACGCGTTCAATCGCTCATCCTGCCCTTGGCCCCCAACTCTGGCGGCGTGCTCTCGCTGGACATGCGTGCCGCCCACGCCAATGGAGCGGCGGCGGCGCCCGGAGATTATATCGGTGAGCTGAGCAGCAAGGATGCTTTGAACAACATCATCAATCATCCGCACGATCACATCATACGCGATGCGGAGGTGGCCGATCGCCTGCGCCCCTTGCCGCCCCTGCCCTTGGTGAGAGATGCCAACGATTCGGACAGCGATGAGGACGACGATGACGATGACTACTCGCTGGAGGACATCGAGGACGATGACGAGGACGACGACGAGGAGGATGAGGAGGAGTACGAGACGATTAACAATGAGGATCACGATGCGGAGCCCGTCAATGGCCATGTGCCCATCCTAACTACGACGACAGCGACAACAACACAGGCCGACGATGTGAATGCCAACAGTGAGAAGCCAGCACCAGTCGCTGTCGAACAGATCAGCAAGGCCAACGGCATCGATACAATTCCAGGCCAGCAGCTCCCAGCCAGGTAAGAGAGATGTCCTTAAATGCATTCCACAAAGCGCTCACAAAAATTTATTCCCACTTTCAGTCCCGAGAACGAGCTGAAGCGGCGGAAACGCACCGAGTACCAGGCCAGTCTGGAGCAGAAGGTCAACGACATTAAGCGGAAGCAGCGGGAGAGCGAGGATAGCCAGGTGGCGGCAAAGAAACGAAGGTCATTACTCACATATATTGCCGCTGGTGTTGTCGTGGGCGTGATCTGCGCCTACGCATACACGAAGCTAGGTTAAGTGACCCCCCGCCGTAGCCACTAAGTAGTAGTCGTAGCGACCCAACTGTCGTAGCAATAGCTGTATTATGACATATTTAGTTGCCGTAGGACAGCCGTGATTTCCAGATTGATTCCTGATCCCGATCCCGATCCCGATCTATCCATCCAATCCCCACCAGCTCGATGTCTCGAGCTGGCATCTAATGTGCGGGACGAGAGGCACGGATGGGATCGCATGGGATCGCAGCGTGGATTGGGCTGAACGAAACGATGAAGCACGATGCATACATTTTAGGGAATTTTTTATATAATATATACGATGAAGAGAAAACATAAAAAACAAGAACACGCAACCTTAAACTAATCGATAAATCGGGTAGAAATCACGACAAAAGTAGATTTTGCGCAATAGACTGACACTTTTAGAACAAATTTATATTTTCTACACTCTGAAAAGATGATCGATCAATCGATCGATCGAGTCCCCGAATGAAATGCAGATATATTCTTCAACCAAACTCGCTCGCTATGCAATAAAGTTTTGATCAGAAAATACAACAAAGAACCCCTCCTTCCACCCCACAAAAACACACACACGCTTCACTTGTTGTTGTACAGCAATTTCTTATAGCATATGTTTTATGTGTATTTATTTATGAAGATTATGAATGCGAAACGAGAAACAC
The DNA here is from genome assembly GCA_008042575.1 of Drosophila watanabei. NCBI lineage: Eukaryota > Metazoa > Arthropoda > Insecta > Diptera > Drosophilidae > Drosophila > Drosophila watanabei. The sequence goes on from VNJS01008235.1 coordinate 25,433, forward strand.
ACACTTGTTGAAAGGAAATTATAAATTGCAGCACAATGTGCCAAAAAAAAGAAAGGAAAAGAATACGAACTGGAGAATTGTATGAAAGAAAGTCTCTGTAATCTTACTTTACTCTCTTTCCGCTGAATATAACAGCGAATTGCATGCAGGCATTGTTTAAGGCAATAATATAGCACAAAATGCACCTATACCTCGTTTCGATAATCAAAAAGCGATTCAATTTATGCGTGTTTTTGTGTTTGATAAAAACCATCTGGAAATCAAAAATAAAGTGATTGTTTTCAAAATTATAACCTTGGACTTGGTTAATTGATTTAAACAGAAGCTTTAGCCAAGCTAAGCGAAGTATAGGTGTTTTTAATTCAATTGCATTTTGGATTATACGAAAGCGGGAAACTATTCAATGGTTTTCCCCCATTAGAAGAGTAAGTGTGCAGCCCATAGACCTAATATCGCCCCCAGAAACATATTTATATATACGTATAGCGTAAGAGATCGCGAGGAATATATATGACAAGGATTATTTTTTATATGTGTAAACCACATTTTAGAGGAAAACAAAACAAATTCAAGAATAGCAACCACAAAACGGAAAATGAAATCGGATGAGAGCGGAGAGACCGACGCAATGATAACTTATAAACGAAAATGCATATTTATATTAATTATATTTAACACTAAACAGTAAACGTAACATGAACAATACCTATATAGTAATCCCTAGTTAACTGAACGCTCGGCTAAGTACACACACAACAAATCGAAGCAAAACAAACACAAACCAACAACAACACACTTTCTATATATAAATATTTATATATAAAGACAAGTGCGAAGAGAGAACGAAAGAAAGTATTCAAATAAAGCTATTCATTTAAGAAACGAAAAGGGTGAATTTCTTACTGCTGCCTTTCTATATAACATTTTCCTTCATCTTTCTGTTTTCAGACACAAAAAGTCCAAGGCTAAGTAACAGCACACACTGCCCATCCAACCCAGTTCAGCACCAAACACAAAGAAACAAATTTAACATATCATTTCGCATTATTTGTAGCTTTTACTGCCTAAATAAATACTTGTAAATTACGAAACTGATTTCAAATTTTTGCGCTCACTTTCCGATAAGCCATCAGCCTATCGAGTTAACAGCGATAGAACTGTTAAGTTTAACCTGGTTAAGAAAATTGATTTGGAAAAGTTTATTGTAATTAAAAATAATAATTAACAAAATACGTAATAGGATTGCATTTAAGAAAGGTTCCTACTATTTTTTACCAAATTAATATACTATTATTGTCGTTATCGAAATATCGATAATTTAAACGAACTTGATCTATCGATAACATGATAAGTGGTCGTCTCAGCTCTAGCGGACCGGCTAATGTTTTGTTAAAAATTCGAGCAAACAAAAAAAATGACAAATTCCAGCGAGGAAAATGAATTGTACATGGTCAAGCAGGCGCAAAGTCTGCGTAAAAGCGATCCCTGCGCAGCCAAAGCCTGGATAATAACGGCCAAGACGCTATATCCCGCTGCCTTTAATGTGCAATATGAGGCTTACCTTTTGGAGCGCGATGGCAAAAACTATGAAGAGGCTGCCAAGTGCTTTAGCATCATGTGAGCTTAGTTATAATTTAAATTATATATAATAATATAGCTTGAATTGTTAACAGCGCCACAAATTTCCCGAATCAACATTCGGAACTGTGGCAGGAGATCAATTCGCTGACAAACGCTTTGAGAAATGAAAATGAAAATACGCCGGAACAGGACTTTTATGTGAAGATGTACAAGCACTTGACGCCCGAGGTGCAGCACAACATATTTATGCACACCATTAACCACAGTGGCGACAATCTGGAGCAGTGCATCAATATCTACATACTGATGTTCAACAAGTTCCCCAAGTCGGCCGTAACGCAGGCGCCCAGACTGCTGGAGATGCTCGCCGAGGGCATGAAAACGGATCCGGATCTGTATCAGAGGATACTGGTGGAGGAGGTCCTGCCCATGATACAGAACAAGCCGCCGGAACTGTCGCCAGCTCTGGCCTGCAGGCTGTACACAAGTTCCCTGGAGTACTATCTGCGCCAGATCATGGACGAGTCGGACACGGCGGATGCCTGGAAGAACATTTTCAAGGTGCTGATGATCTGCGGCCAGATGATGGGCTGGGAACCGTTTCTGCCGTTCAGCAAACATGTCAATCAGAACGTTTACTGGGAGAAGTTGGTGGACATACTCTCCGGGAGTCCCGCCGGCAGCTCGCAGGTCCTATTCTATGCCACGACCCTGTTTATTTACTCGCTGCACGGCTACATCCGGAACTGTAAGCTGCGAATCGAGGATGCGGATGTCAGTCACGTTCTGGTGGAGGGATTCATGGAGTGGACACCCGACGGCGACGGCTCGGAAGTTCCCAGCATGGAGCCACCAAAGTTCTCGCTGACAACGCCCCTAAGTCCGGAGCTGTCCAAGGCCTTCCTGCACGCCGCCCAGTGCTGGCAGCTGCTCAATACGGATCAGTTTCAGCGGGATTTCAGCCAACTGATGCTGGCCCTTCCCCTGGCGCCGTGGATCTCAAGGTTCCTCTTCGACTTGGCCATTTATTTCGGGCACCGGGACGAGGCGAACAAGCTGATGTCCGATATGACCGCGCAGAGCAGCCTGGTGCAGAGCCTGCAGATCCTGAGTCTCAATCTGATGCAGGGAAGCATGACTGTGAGTTGAATTTTTTGATTTATAAAAGTGACATTTTATTGTGATGACTCCCCTTAGCTCCAGGGCTTTCAGTGCATCCTTAAGATCCTCTCCGAGCTGCCTACCACGCAGGGGCAACTTCTGGAGAACATGTCACTGAAGGGCCACCGCCACATGGTATTCCTGCCGCTCACCCGTTCCGCTTTGGTTCAATATTGCGTGGGCGCCATTGTCAGCCGGCTGAGCCGAAAGGTTTACGAGCCCGGCTGCTCGGATCGATTGATCAGCGACCTCCTGGTGCTCCAGCAGTTGAATCTCCTCAACGATGTGCTGCTCACCCAGCAGATCTTTAGCGTGATCAAGCAACGCAAATCGTTCAATCTGCGCACATTATCTACCTATATAATCGCCATCGATGTAATTGAGGAACTCTCGCACATCTGGAACTCTCAGCAGGAGGATAATTTCGAACTGACCAGCTCGCCGCCCAACAGTGGGTCAAGTGGAGCTCCCACCGCCGCCGCTGCCGGTGCAAGTGGCGCCCAGACCCGGCGAATCGGTACTCGCGGAGCTGACAAAGGTGCCAGGGATGAGTTTAAGGCCATTACCCGCCAGCAAATTGCGCGCTGCAACGAGAATGTGATCACTTTGCTGGCGAACTTCATCAGTCAGGAGCACTTGATGCTGGCCCAGCACATCTTTGGGATAAGTCAGCCCGTCGAGACGATTGTAATTAAGTGAGGAGGGGATTTTTCTTGGGTTAACACGGGGGGTTATACGTAGACTATAAGATATTATAGTATAAGTTTGCAAGGAAACATCAAAACCTTTAAAAGATAAGATTCAATTAATCTGAACTCATGCTAAATGATTAGAAAGATTAGTCCTGATATGAAAAGCATTGTAAATAAACACTTTGGAGATAATAAATTAGTCTTTGTTTCATTTTTCTTGTGTACTTTTTATTTATTTAAACCAAAAGCCTCATTTAGTTTCTGTTTTATCAAGGCATTAAGAGTGCAGACAAACAGAGTTTACTTAAATATTAAAGACTAGAGAGCTTACTTACTACTTTATCAACTAGTTAACATTTATGTGCGATGACAAACAGCGTTGAGGTCATTATTTGATATGTTTGATTTTGTAGAAATAAGTTTTAAATTAGTTTGTGTAACCTTATGTACCAGTGAACAAAAAACAAGAGTAAAACGGATCCTTTGCCATCTTTTTATAACAAATTATACATAAAAATTAAAGTTATACAAGTTAACAAATAAAAGCTTCTTCATTGGCACTTTTTCTATCAAAAAAGTCACAACTAAATTACTTTAGATTGATTATAATATATAGACAACGATCAGGTTCACTTTTGTACCACATAGAAATTTTATATTCACACAAAGAGCCTCTTTTTTGTTTAATTATTAATACCTAAAAATGTGCACATTAATCGGCAAACTAAGCTTTTTAGTTTTTTCCTTTTATCAATATCACAATATCACAAATGTCCCGTGGTTTAGGTATGCTTTGCTTCCACGGGTAACTTGTCGGTGGCCTTGTTTTTGGTCTGATTAGAACTCTGACCTGCAAAGGTGCTCCTGCCGCTCGCGGGCTCCATTAGGTCCTTCTCCAGCGGCAGGTGGAGACCAAAGTCGTGCTTCATGTAGGACATGAGGACATTGTAGACGGCAGTGCAGATGTTGACAAAGGTGACCCTGTATTTGGTCTCCAGATAGCGAAAGTTCACGTACTGCGCCGCCGGCCAGGTCATCCAGTCGAGCATGTAGACGTAGGGGAACTTGCTAATCAGCTCCTTGTTCGTGTCGTCCATCGACTGGCCCTCCAGGTAGCAGATGGAGTAGAAGAAAATGAGGATGCAGGCGGGGGACATCACCAGCTGATCGATGAGGATCTTCTTCATGATGTTGACCATCGAGCGGACGGGCATTACCCTGTCCATCCAGTTGTAGACGTAGTGATGCAGCGGTCCTTGCAGAGCGCCCGCCACGAACATCCGGTACATGCGATCGGTGTCGTAGCGATCCTGCTGCCGCAAGCCCCGCCGGTACTCGTACTCCTGGGCAACCACATCACCGACGACCATCAACAGGCCGGATCCCACCACATTTGTTACCAGCAGGTACTTCCCGAACATGTTGCTCCACGCTATCTTTGTCCAGCGCACGAGAACAAAGCTCAGCGCTCCGCCCTTCGTTTCCCCCTTGCCGTGGCTCATCCTCAATCCCTGCCTTGGCGGCGCTATTACGTGACCACCTCTGGCACGGCATAGGACAGTGAAATCCCGCCGAGCAACCATCCAGGTGGGAGATCCATTGGGCTGGCGGACCAGGCTCACCAGGGTGCGGGATTGGGGCCCGTTGAGCTTCCGCAGGCAGCGAATGCTTAACATCGCGGCAGCCGCAGGAATTTTGATAAACTGTGTGCCGTGTTTTCCGTGTGTGTGTTCAGTTACGTTACGAAAGTTCCGCTTGTTTCAGTCATTTTGACGTAAAGCTAACAGCTGCTCGATAACAATCGACACGCAACGGTAATCGGGTAATCGATAGACTGTTGGGCCGTTTTCTGTTATTTCAATTTTTGGTAATTTAAACAAAAATTATCACATTTAGATTGGTCTATTTTATTATATTTAAACGGGAACAAGACAGTATAACCTATTTTAAGTAAATCCTTTTCATTTGCTTGCATTGTTTAGACTGTATTTGATATAGGATAGCATGACGACGTATGAACAATTGACCAGATTTATGAAGATCACATGATACATGGCCGTGAGGTAGCGGAAATTGAGAAACTGCAAAGCCGGAAAAAAGCAGCAGTCAATGGCCCAAATGTACAAGAACTTTTCCGACAGCTGCGCATGGATTTCCTTAACGCTCAGCCCCTCCAGTAAACTGGTAATGTAGAAGAACAGACTGATGTAGGTGGGCGACATTATCAACTGATCCAATATTAGCTTTTTAAGAACTACCAGGCTCGTGGTTCCAGTATATGTTCGATCCAACACGGTGTAAAATCCATGCTGAATTGGCCCTAGTATCAAGCCGGTTACTACCATGTTTCTGGATCGAGAATAATCAAACGATTTCTTCTCCTCCGCACACTGGGCGACCGCGTCTCCGATGCCAAGAAGCAAACCCGATCCCAAGGTATTGTTCACAAGAAGGTACTTCCCAAACATCTGCGACCAGAACGATTCGTGTTCAGGCGGCTTTCGATTGGTTTGGAGTCTCTTGGAGAAGTGTTTCACTGCTGTGTTGACTTTTCGAGGGAATTGACTGAACAGACGATGCCATCGCACTCTAAACATTCTGCTCCTCCATGCGATCCATCCGACCCCGAATACTACGCCACTATCTCCTTAGATCAGTTGAATTTTTGTCATATATTTCGAAACTTTTGTTGGTGTGACATTTTGGACATTAAAATATAGGAGTTCTCGGCAGATAATACAGTTTTTGGGTAATGCCATATTTCTTTAGCTTGAATACAATACTGTCAATATAAAAACTAAAAGAATTTTCTAATTAATTACATTTTCTTCATCATGTTAATTAAATGTTTTTAATATTTCGATTCTGTTCACTTTCCATCCCTGGCCGATATTAATCGATAAGTTCCCCTGTTTAGCTACGGGCACACTTTATTTCTGTTTTTGCTTTGGTCCTCCGTTCGCGTTATTTTTAGGCCGCCGCCAAAAGTGTTTCGTTTTTTCGTGGTTAAAATTCCGGAATTTTAGGCGATTCCGTCCGGTTCGCCAAACTCCACTCTACACGCAACTATTTAAGGTTAGGACCGGCCCAGCAGGCGGTCAATAAATCAACGGGAATCGCGCTTTAAAGACACTTTGGTTTTAGGTAACCAAAAAGCCGACGTCGACACTGTTCATCCGGTTTTTCCGGCTGACTAATTTTGGAACTGCTGCTGCTGGCTTCTGCTTCTTTTCGGGACCCACGCAGCGATGAGGCTGCTGTACGTGTTTTTGCTGATTCTGGCCGTGCGCCTGGCCTCAGTTTTTGTGGTCCAGACATACTACGTTCCGGATGAGTATTGGCAGAGTCTGGAGGTGGCCCACAAAATCACTTTTGGGTGCGTACAGACTCTAAAGGTCTACTTTTGAATACTAACTATGTGTAGCTTGTTCGATTTCGTTCCGAGTGTATTTCATGGTTTTCTGGTTTAATATTAGAAGATCATTGTTTTTGTAGATTTTAGCTCAAGGGAAAAATATTCCATTTAGTTGCAATGCGTCCTAATTAGGGCGTGGTTTCAAGTGCTTTTTATATTACCAAAATCTAGTTGCTGTACTTATTTGAAATACAATTTAAATTTGCAAAGTTTCATTCAGTTATCTTTGAAAATATCCATATCAGGGCACTTTGGACTGTAAAATATACATAGGAACGAATATCAATATATAGATTATTGATAATATTAATGTATTTAAGTTTATCAATAAACTTGCCTTAATATACTTATATTCCCATTTCATAGTTATGGCTACTTGACCTGGGAATGGGTGCAGGGCATTCGCAGCTATGTGTACCCCCTGCTGATCGCCGGACTCTACAAGCTGCTGGCTCTCCTGCATCTGGACAGTGCCCAGCTTCTGGTGCTGCTGCCAAGGATTCTGCAGGCCACGTTATCCGCTTACTCGGACTATCGTTTCTTCGTGTGGACTGGCAAGCGGAAGTGGGCCCTGTTTCTGATCCTCGTGCCCTGGTTCTGGTTCTACACGGGATCTAGAACTCTGGCCAATACCTTGGAGGCCTCGCTGACCACGATTGCCCTGAGCTACTTCCCGTGGTATGGCGAGGGAACTGGTTACCTTTGGCCAGCGGCCATCTGCTGCTTCCTGCGTCCCACGGCGGCGGTGATTTGGCTGCCACTGAGCCTGCATCATCTGCGAAAGAGTCGTCAAAATGTTGTTGAATTGATACTCAAGCGCTTCGTCCTTATCGGGTGAGTTGTTTTGCTGGTAACTAAAGATTCCTTTCGGGGATTTCACAGATATTATTTTGCAGTTTACTGGTAGCTGGTCTGGGAGTTGCCATTGATTCTTACTGGCATGGCCGGTTGATTGTCACGCCGTACGAGTTCCTCAAGTACAACATATTCAACAACATCGGTAGCTTCTATGGCTCACATCCTTGGTACTGGTACTTCACGGTGGGCCTGCCCACTGTCCTCGGGATCAACACGTTGCCCTTCCTCTTTGGCGTGATGGAGACTGTGAAGAAGTCGGAGAAGTTTGCGGTTAGCAAACAGCTCTTGATCACCATCTTCCTGACTCTCCTCGTACTGAGTGCGGTGGATCACAAGGAGTTCCGATTTGTCTCCCCGCTGCTGCCCCTTTGCCTGTATGTGGCTGCCGATGCTCTGTCCAAATGGAGCTATCGCGCCTCCAGCACCATACTGTGGACCGCTGCCCTGGTGATCCTGGTGGGCAACATGATTCCGGCGTGGTATCTGAGCACCGTACACCAAAAGGGACCCATAGAACTGATGCCCAAGCTGCGCGAGATCGCTCAGGAGTACCGGGATGAGCGGGAGCACCGAGCGAGTATCCTTTATCTGATGCCTTGCCACTCGACGCCGTATTACAGGTGAGATTTTAAATAAAATATTCATTTTAGGGGAAATTTGTAAAGTTTTCCTTTACAGCCACATCCATGAGAACGTAACCATGCGCTTTCTGACCTGTGAACCCAATCTTGACAAGAAGGAGCAGTACAAAGACGAGGCGGACCGCTTCTTCGAGAACCCGGTGCACTGGATTAACGCCAACATACCCGTGCACCCGCTCACCGCCCAGCCGTCGCACGTGGTGCTGTTCGATCCGCTGGCCGAGAATATCAGCGTGTTCCTGCGCAACTATCGCCTGCTCCATCGCATCGAGCACGCAGAGGTAACCTGGCTGGAGGGCCTGCAGGCTCTGGCCGACGCGTGGTCGCAGGCTGTGGGCGCCCAGTCACCTAATCTCGTGTCTCTGTTCCAGCACCGCCAGTCGCGCACGGGTCGCTCCATTTTGGTCTACCAGCGCCTGAAGAAGGGCGAGGAGAATGCCTATAATCGCCAGGAAGAGCCAGATGTCCACGACCATCCGGGACTAGAGGATCTCCCGCCCGTCGAGGAAAATCAGTTCAATTAGACATTTAGAGCGAATGAAACCTGATAGACTTTGCTACCCCACCACTCAGCCCTCCGTTCAAAAATTTTAATATTAACTCTATTACAAACGTATATTTTGTATAACATTTTGGCCTTTGCAAAAGTTTATAAAACGGCGCGCGGAAGAAGTAGAGATTAGAGGATATTCGTAGGCGCATTTCGTGTAGTTTGTGCTAGTTGATAATCTGTAAGCCATCCGAGCATTTAGGCGTTAAGGAGGCAATATATTTTAATACTTGAAAGTAGTCTATACGCACTCTTGTCCTTTCCTTTCTTTATCTTCTCAAAATAAAGGTTCAGCTCATGCGGAATTCAGAGAGTTTTTATTTGAATGTCAGCCAGTGTTGGCTAAATGCGCAAAGGTGTCAGACGGTAAAAATTGGTACTGTAACTGTACTTCGTTTTAAATTAATTTCAGCTTTTTTCTGTCAAGTCACTAAACTAAACATATTATAATAAATTCTTTTTATCACACGCGACACTTTTTATCATCATACTTTGCCCGTTGTTTTTAATTTTTTAAGTAAATTAAAGGAGCATATATGCATTTTATTTCTACTTGTTGCATTCTTCTAGTGATGTTGGAAAACCAAAGTAAAAGCTTAATGCCTCTGTTATAAGTGTTTTTATCAAAACAAAACATGCTCTTTTTTATGATAATTTCCATTAAAATGTTGAAAAGTGTGATAGAAATGAAAGAATACGCTAAAATCTTTCAAATTTGATCTCTTGAAACATATTCTAAAGATACTTTGTTGACAAAAATAATTTTAGAGAACTTTTAATTTTTTGGTCGCGGTTGTTGTTTCCAAAGAATGTCCCATATATTTTCAACAATACATTTTATGTTACGATAGTTTAGGCTAAAGAGAATGCCAACAAGATGGCAAGGCCGCTAGTTCAGCGTTGCCAGATCGCACGGCGTCACCTTCTGTTCGGCTGAGTTCGCGAAATTAAATTAAACGCGTTTAATTAACGAAAGCTGCTTCAAATCGCACAACCCTCCAACACACATAAGATGGCTGCTTCAATGAGGGCGCTGCTGAAGGTGCGAGGTGCGTATCGAAATTACCGATTGCCTAATAATCGCCGCCAAGGCGGTTGGAAGCATAATAAATTATATAACTTTGTTGGATTTACGGCACAAAAGTGAGAAAAGTACAAACAACTAGAGGGCACCTGTGGGTCCGCTAGCTCGTCTGATTAAGCAGCTTCAATTGGCATTAACGATCCAGATTAATTTGCAAGCCCCCACCAGATACGTGGCTTCGTATTGTATTAGCTGTGCAGTGCAGGCAACGATGCGGGGGCGGGGACAGAGGGAGGTGCGTTCAAGGTTCGCATGTGACCCATCGTACAAACAACGGCTTTTTCGGCTATCAGAACACAGTGGAACGTCGATAATCAGAAACATTCAATGAATTTATTTTTCAAATGTCGAGATACAGTAGTTTAGGTGATTTTTATTAATGCATTTTTACTTTTTGCTGCATTTTGTCCAAAACATCTGCTTTAATATTTATAAATATTTATTTTTCCTTTTTTTTTTTTTATTATTTTTATTATTTCCTGTCCTCTGTCCATGATGTGGTGCATCTACCTTTGCGTCTGACTCTGCCTTCTTCTGTTTCAATAAAAACACTCTCGAATTTGCAATATTGGTTAGGGAACATCTCCTTCTCAGCACGGGACAATCGCCCCTTCTTATATATAAAAATTCTGAAATGTATTGATCAACTTCAAGTTATTTCTTCAAGTTAAGCTTGAGCTATACTTACGTGGCGCGTGCAATGAATGTCTACGTCTGCAAATCTCCATCTCCATCATGTCTCTGTTAATGGCTTGAAAGTTGCACGTTCTATCAATCGCACAAAGGGGTTCAACAGCTTTTGACTGTTGCCAAACACACTTTTCCTTTTTTTTGGCTGACATCGTGAGATCTTAAATTACAACAATAAGAAAGTCGCCAATACTAATGTTTACTAAACTCACGTATAAGAAAAATAACAATAAAGAAAATGCGCATGGCGATGCTGGGAGACTTCAGATGCGATTGTCAGAAAAGCAAAGGAAACAGTTCTCTAAAAACTTCACGTTAACTGTGAAATCGGTTTGGCATTATAAAGCAAGTCTTAATAGCCGATTACTAATTGAATATTTAAACCAGAAAAATCAATTTAATGCAATTTTTGTATCTTGTAAATGTTCTATATTTGTATACCCTTGAAAGGTGTTATAGTTTTAATCAGAAGTTTGCAACGCAAAGTATACATACATATTCTTGATAAGCATCAACAGCCGAGTAAATCTAGCCGTGACCGTCTGTCTGTCCATTTCTATGCAAACTAGTCTCTCAATTTAAAAGTTTTCTTTAATTGAAAACTGTTAAAAATATTAAGAATATAAATTGCTGACATGCAAGGTAATTAATTCAAATTGATTTATGTAATAATTGGGCAAATCGGCTTGTCAGTGGGACACACTCCTCTTATCATATCCGTAAAATCTGTGAAATAATTGGAATACATTTTCTTGTATAGCTACAATTTCATATAAATACCTGGAAGTCCTCTTTCCACGCGTAGATCAGCAATATTATCTAAGTTCGCCAGACTATTAGACTGCTGGTAACAATCCGGCAGAATTCCACACCAAGGTATCAGATGGTAGTAATGAGGATTTTTAACGATTTCACCTTCATCGGCGTTGCAGAGACCTATAAATGATAACACTTGCATGTAGGTTCTAACTAAATGATTGGAAACTCACCTAGAATTAGGAAAAGGATAATAATATTCATGATGCTTAAATCTTGAGATTCCTTGTGAGAATAAAGAAATGGGACTGAAGAAACGGGGTTTTTATAAATCAGCATACTAATTATCTTTGAATGTCTGATTTAGTGTGAAGAACTAATTATAGTATGGAACAAATCTAGTTTCTCGTTATATAAATCTGTATACATTTTCAGATTCTGAAAAAATACGTTATTGATCGTTTACCGTAAAACAATAATGAATATCGTGACATTCACGGGAATTTATATTGCGCTTTCTAAAGAATGGACATGATGGTTTATTTTATAAACGAAATTCTGAAATAATACAAAATGCTCATTTCGCGAAGTATATGTAAGATATGTTGAAAACTGCGTTGCAAACTTCCGATTAAAATTATAATATCCTGCAAAGGTATAATCGTTGTAATAAAGCATTCTTTAGCATGGCGGCTTATCAAGGGGACATTTTCCCCTTATTACTTTTGTAAAACCTTTTATGTAAACACAATTATTATTCAAAATTTGTTCATTTAATAACAATATTAAATACTTACCATCCTTATTTAGTTCTTTACGCCTGCATGACTCATTCTTGGTTTTGAATAGATTTTCTCCATTGTAATAACAGTCCTTGGCAATTCCGCAATGAGGATCAATGATATTTGGGGCGAAAACACGGCAACCGCTCGTGACTCCTAATAAGGATAACCCTGTATAAATGGATATTAATTGTATCCTTTTTTAATTAAATGTAAAGAAACTAACAAAGGAAGAATATAAATAAATGTTAAGAAACTTACAAAGAAAGAATGCAGCGCCAAGCAACCTCATTGTGTTGTCCCTAAAATGAAATGAGTTATAAATAATGACGGCCTTAAAAGCCATGTATGATTAGCACCAGAAAATGTTGCATTTAGTATAGAAAATCAATGTGCAATATGGAAAAAATTAGAAAAAAAAGAAAAGAAAAAAACTATACTATTATAGTATTACTATATACTGCAAAATAAATAACATTTTATTCTTATTTTTTAAACTTCTGAATTAAAAATGATTAAAGAAAAAAAAAAAAAAACAAATACAACATTGATCCCATCAAAGTTAAATTGATATTTCTTTCAACTCAACTCCTGCAGAGTTTTACATAAATAATTGTAAAGATATATAAACTTTTTCTTTCCGAAAAAAGCTTATCAAATATTCAAAGTAGTGAATAATATCATAGCATCCAATTTATTTTAGTTTTGTAAAGATTATCTACACTTTTGCTTAGAAATAGTGTGGAATTGATTTATTAAAAAATCAGGCATCTGGGCTTGTCGCTAGGACACGTTCCTTGTATTTTATCTGTGAAATCTGTGAAATAATATTAATAAAAAATATCTAAAATAATTGTAATTTATATAAATCTCATATAAATACCTGGCAGTCCTCTGTTAACTCGCTCACAAGAGTAAATTTCCAAGATCTTTTCATTAACAGCACTCTGATAACAGTCTGGTAGAATTCCACAAAACTGATCCCTAATTTTGGGTATACGTATATTGCAGTCCCTTTCAGAGTCCGTTCCCTTGAAGAGACCTATAAATGATGACATTAGGAATAGCATTAACATCTTCATGATGCATTAGTCTTGGGATTCCGTGTGAGATTAAAAGCATTTTACTGAAGCAACAAGGTTTTTATGGATCAGCAGACTAATTATATTTCAATGTCAGATTTAGTGTGAAAAACCAATTAAAGTATGGAACAAAACTAGTTTGAGAGATGATTTTCAAGTCCTGAATAAGTATTATATTCCTTGTATTTAATATAAGTATATATAAAAATTAAATAATTCAGCAAATATTGAAAAAAATAAAGAAAACGTTGGTTTTTCTCATATTTATTTCTCAAAAATTTATAAAATAACATATTATATTACCAATAGTTATCGATAAATAATATATTATCATATTTTTATATATATTTTAGATGGCTTTGTTGCCGGCGTGCGCTGCAATTCGCAGTACAACAAGACGCGCGGCAACCTGAAGCTGAACAGCGACTCGCGGGTGATCTGCCAGGGATTCACCGGCAAACAGGGCACGTTCCACAGCCAGCAGGCGCTGGAGTACGGCACCAAGCTGGTCGGCGGCATTTCCCCGAAGAAGGGCGGCACCCAGCATTTGGGCTTGCCCGTTTTCGCCTCGGTGGCGGAGGCCAAGAAGGCGACGGATCCACATGCTACCGTCATCTATGTACCGCCGCCCGGTGCTGCCGCTGCCATCATTGAGGCTTTGGAGGCAGAGATCCCGCTGATCGTGTGCATCACCGAGGGTGTGCCGCAGCACGACATGGTGAAGGTGAAGCACGCCCTCATTAGCCAGAGCAAGTCGCGATTGGTGGGACCCAACTGCCCGGGTATCATTGCCCCCGAACAGGTTCGTAAAGTCCAGGAGATAAGAGCTGTGCTGAAGCGGCACAAAGTTCGATTTCCGTTCGCTTATCTCTCGGTGTGATGCGCACAAACACTTCAAAGAAGGAATATATAACAATATCGGTTTAATGTTGTCTATTTTGAAAGAAATTACATAAAGGTTTAGCTTTTCAGGCGCTTATTATTTAACTTAAATATCAAATGGGTGATAATCTGCTTTCCTGCTTAGAAGTTTATATTTTAAAATCCCTTTTTTGCTCTTATCTCTCCCCCGTTGCAGTGCAAGATCGGCATTATGCCGGGTCACATTCACAAGCGCGGCAAGATCGGCGTCGTCTCGCGCTCGGGAACCCTGACCTACGAGGCCGTGCACCAGACCACTGAGGTGGGACTCGGCCAGACCCTCTGCGTGGGCATTGGCGGTGATCCGTTCAACGGCACCGACTTTATCGACTGCCTGGAGGTCTTCCTCAAGGATCCCGAGACCAAGGGCATCATCCTGATCGGTGAGATCGGAGGTGTGGCCGAGGAGAAGGCCGCCGATTACCTCACCGAATACAATTCGGTAAGTTACTACATTTAATATTATTTTATATTAAATTCACATGATTCCTTGTTAATTGTAGGGCATCAAGGCCAAGCCTGTGGTCTCGTTTATTGCCGGTGTGTCGGCGCCACCCGGTCGTCGCATGGGCCACGCCGGTGCCATCATTTCGGGCGGAAAGGGAGGTGCCAACGACAAGATCGCCGCTTTGGAAAAGGCCGGCGTTATTGTGACCAGGAGTCCAGCCAAAATGGGACACGAGCTGTTCAAGGAGATGAAGCGCCTGGAGTTAGTGTAAATAAATAAAAACCACAACGGAAACCATACGCCGAACAATGCGTATACGCAACTCATGATCATGAACTAATAACGTTAAGCTGAAAGTGTGTCGAAAGTCGAAATCGAATTGAATATATATTCGAGAAAACCCAAATAAATTATTGTGAAAGAAATCGCTAAAGTGAACAAATGACACGTATTCCAAGAATTAAGTTACCTAACTGCCGTACCACCAAGTTTAACTTAAATAACTCGCACCAAACAGATATAATTGAAGTTGTTGAAAATGCACTCGGCTCTGGAAATTAGTTTTTGCGATCAGATTTTTGCCTTAATTTAAAAAATACCTGCTCGAAATATCAAAGCGAATTGTATTTAAATGTGTAATAAATATGCAAGAAAACAGGAATGTTACGGGAGTGCTAAGTTTTTGAATCAGATTTTTAGTTAACGAAATAGTTTTTATTTTTACTTAAATTTTAAGTTGAAAAGATTTCGTCGCTGTTTCTGGTGGCGGCGTTGCCAACTAAAATCAGAGCTGCCAGACTGAGTAAAAACTATCGGAATGGTTACGCGGTACGCCAGCTGAAACAGTATGACCAATTCGATTCATTTGCATTTTCCCCCAACTTCACAGGCGGTGGTGCGGTATTTGTCGAACGGGTCATACTGTTGAAAACCTCATTTTCTGTATTATTATTATTATTATTATTCCGTATCGGCGGTTTAAACAAATGTGAAAAGCACCGCGAAGAGCGCCCACAACTGCAGTGCCGCCCCCCGCAGATCGCCCGCCGCTCCCTCCCGGAAAAAAGCAACGGAAAAGCGGCGAAGAGTAGCCGAGCAAGCGGAGAAGGAAGTCAACAGAAAAGGAAAAAAAAAAGAATATCCAAAAACAACAGCAACAACAATGGCCAGCAGAACTGAAAATGGTAAGTTTGTTCGCAAAATTCGCAGGAAAATAGTGCAGGAATCTGCCATAAAGTGTTTGCCACACGTTTCGGTAAAAAGAGTCAGCTTTAAATTGTAACAAGTGACTTTGTTCGCGAGCGCCTTCGGCCTGTGGAGCGCCGGCTGCACTTACGGAGTTACACAGGGTTGTATGCCTTGTCTAATTGGAGCAGAATCCCATCTTTGTTTGCGGCAAGAGTTTCAAATTATTTAGTTTTATTTACTTTTTTTTGTACATTTTGAGAAATGTGTTCATACAGATTAAGAAGGATCTTGATATTGTTTAGATCCTAACTGCTTTTAAGTGCGCGGTTTCCAGTACTTAAAGTGTTCTTGATGAGTTCTTTGAAAAATATATATTTTCTGAGAACTTTGCTTGTCTAAAAGTAAAGCCAAAGTAAAAAATGTAGTTTATTTGAGTTAAAAAATATGCAAGAGTCTGCTTTAGGACTTGATCCAAAAACCTACGAAGAATCTTATGCTGTGTCTCAATGTGGAGTTAAAACCTCTTGTATTTTTAAAATTGTTTATCAAATGTAAGAAAAATATTCGGAAAACTTGAAGATGTTCCACTAAAAGTTAAATTAGTTAGTTAAAACTTTTAACATATAATAAACCTGTATAAATAATCTATAAATCGCACAAATCAAGAGATTTTAGTATCAATAACATAAGTTAAACTATAAAAGTTCTAGATAGTTTAAATGTTGTGGATAGAATACTTTATTTTTAGAGTTCTTAGAACCTGCAATCTCTGGAACATCAAAGATTTAGACCAGAAGAAAAACCCTTCCTATATTATCTCCAAGTTACATATCATATCGGTACATATTACATTCTTGTCGTCAGTAAGTTCTGTAAGTTTCTTCCTCTTCGCTTTAGCTCGATTTATAGAGAATGCTTTTGTTTGTGTTTAAAATAGATTCGAAATGGCTCTTTGGCCTGCGTCCGCCGCCATTGTCGGCGTTTTCGAGTGGGTTTTTATTGAAAATCTATTTTGCGAATCAGGCGACCAGGCTGGCTATCACCTACCCCTCCCTCTGGGCTACGCAACGTTTCTCTCGTTTGTCTCCAATTCTCTTTTACACCGGTGGCGTCGTGATCATCATGTCGTCAGATTTTGTTTGTTGCCTCTCCCTCAAAAAACAAAAAGTGATCCCGGGAATTACTTTACTTTTAGCAAATATATATATTTGGGAGACAGTAGCAAGTGTAGGATTATCATAGATCAGGGCTAGTTATAGACTATCTATGATTCTTTATAGTAACTGAAATTTAAGCTATAATCGAATTTTTATCAAAAAACATGTTAATTTAAAGGCTACATATTTGGAGAAACCCCCAATTATACTTTATACTTTTCCACATGGCTCTTCCTTTATTCAGGTGTTTACTGTCTATTTATTAACACCGAATGCAAGTGCAATTGCCACTAAAACGTCGCTGTTTCGTGTTTCTCTCAGCCTTTGGCTCTGTTTATTGTTTTATTCGAATATTCAGATATTCGTATTCGCATTCGATGAGAACTTAGACGATGATGTTCTCCCCGATGATGATGACGATGTATCTTGGCTGATGCTATAATCGAAATGTCGTCGTTGTCACACAATGTTTTAGATGTTAAAAAGAAAAAGAAAAGGGAAAAAAAAGAATGCAAAAAGAAAACAAGTATTTAGACTTTTGTTGCTGCGCTCCGATTCGCTTCGCCCGTCCGATTCGTTGTCATTACACAAATACAAAAGCAAAAAAAGGTTGAATGCAAATCTTACTGCAAAAAAGTATTTCTCATTCGAGAATTTTGGGAATTTGTGTAAATTAATTTATTGCCTTTGTTCATGCCATTTGCTATCTTTTGTTATTTTGTTTAAATTTTCTAAGACATTCTGCCAGCAGCCGCACATCTTTATTTTTTCGACAGGCCAACTCCTGTTGGCCGAATTTTTATTAAAATCCCATTTCAGTTCAAGTAAATCGAATTCTATTTATAAAACGAGAAATTGTTTAAAAAGCAATACAGCTTAAAAGTATTTTTCACCCTTTGGAGTAACAGTGTACATTTTTGCTTTAAATTTTTACATAAAATTAGACACGCTCAAACCGAGGGAAAAACTGTTTGAAATAAGTGAAATAATAGTTAAATTTAAAGGGAAGTTTTGAACTAAATCAGTTTGTGTAAATGAATCAATAAATTAGCAATGTTTTGGTCTGTATAGCAGCTTTATTTAAGGTTTATACTGTGTAAAGATTTTCCTAAATTGTTGAAAATTTACTAATAGTAAACGTTGTTACATATAGTTTGAACTAATTTGTTCCTTAGACTTTTGAATATCCTTTTTTTAAGAGAATAGTATAAAGTTTGTTCTATAAACTATAGCAATATTTAAATATACAGTAAAATAACGCTGTAACAGGTAACTTGTTAACTTTTTTAATTGCCACTTTGGTTTATCGAGTCTCATCTGTAGTTCGTTTCGCTGCATCTCATGAATAATCGCGTATGATAAGAGCAGACACATGACATCGCATCGGTTACGCCAGTTGTGTATTTGTTTTTGATTTTGATTCGGAGGCCTCATCCTCCCTGTATATTTCCTCTTTAGATTCTCTGCAGACAAAGTTGCGATGCCAAGCGAATTCTATTCCCGCAAAAGAGGAAAACTGAGGAGGTGGGTGACAGGCAGGCAGGTTGGCTGTTCTGGGTGCGCCTCTAGGCCCGTGCAGATGCTTTTTGCATATTTCATAATTCCCGCAGGTGGCTATATGGCTACGTGGAATGAACCCGGAATATGGCTGTTATACCTGCAGACAGCGGCGGCCAACAATCAAATGGCCCCCAAATGTCGGTTCCCCAGGTGCCCCTTTGTATATGCAACAAGAATTTTTCATGATTGAGGATGGCGCGCGGCGGCAGGAGATGCTGTCTCCGGCACCTTTATCTCCTCGTTTCCTATTCCCATTAAAATGTTCCTTTTTCGCTGATGTATTACTCACGTTTAGAGGACATTAGATAGTCTGGTCCTTGTGTCGCAGGAATCATAATGTTGCTTAGCCTGGACCTTAAAAGTTTTAGTCATGTGTCAGCAAAAAGGAAGCTAAGAAGACGAACTTAAATAGTTTATCTGATTTTGTGGTCTTGCGGCTTGAAGGATACATAGTTTCTTATTTCAATAATTTCCCGGAAAAAGGCAAGATTCACCTAATTAAGATAATACAAACCAGTTCCCACCTGATACCTGACGGAAAAACAATCCAAGGTGTGACTATATCCATCAAAGCTGGCATAATCAGACGAGATTTAGGATTTAGCTGGACAAGGAGAAGAGTGGGAATGAGGTTATAAGGAGCGCTTAAATGAAGACTTCTCTGGGTTGTCTGCCTGCGTGTCCTTCTGCGCGTTTTTTTGTTGCTTTCTGCTTTGCTGTTGCCTATTCGCACGTCTGGGTCAAGCTAGTGTAAGTGAAAGGAGGTGGTGCTGATGTCCTTGCCTCCCCTCTCAGCCGAACATTTGTTGTTAACACCTTTCATGGCCGTCAAGACACGAGACGTGGCTTGGGCTCAGTCATTGTCACAGGCAAATTAATTAAAGGACCCCCTCTGGGCGATGTCGTAAAGCATTTAGCATTTTAATTGCGCCATAAAAGCAAAGCGGGGGCCGCCGAGGAGGTGTTAAAGAGGTGTCTACAGTGGGTTTCGCTCAGGTGGTCCAGGTAGGAGGGGGAGGGTGCCACGACTCTCAGCAAGAGTTGGCTCTGCTTTGGCATTTGCCGGCTAATTAGATTAGATTTGCTTGCTTAATATCCCCCAGCAGGATCATCACAAAAGACGTTAATGGTCTTCACCTTTTAGCTAGCTTCGTTCAGGCAAAGTCTTTAACGAAACGAAAAAGTAATCTGAAAACGATTATAACATATTCTTTAGTTCCTCTAGGAACTAACTAGGAGTTGTTTATATTTATAGAATTTATCCTTGCTCAAGACTTTCTTAACTTATTTTCAGTAAATTATACTTTCAACACCAAATAGAACTTGTTGTGCTTCCATTAAATTAATTTTCTAAACCGTATAAGCAATAAAACCTTTACTTTTCGAGGGAAAAGTGTGTTCCTTTGGTTTTTAAATTAAATTCTTGGTTTTTAACACAAGGTTCCAGGAAGGAATCAGCGCCGTTTCGGCGAATGCATACCGTGCCTTTAGGGCGAACTTAACTGGGCCAACACCGGCCACACCCACTGGACACTGTGTGCAGTGTGCACCCTGCACGAACCACCCCCCCTTAAAGCCAACCCCTTCTCCTGGCTGCTACTGCAGTTGCCTGCGGAAGTGACAGACGGATGCTGGCAGTATCCTCGAGTCCTCGAATCCTCGCATCCTCGCTCGGCACTTGGCCTCGAAATGCGTTGCGCTTTTAAGCTCACACGTGCGACGAGCTTAAGCTCGGTCTTTGCCTCTCTCTATCTTTCTCTCCGCGCGTATATATCCCCCTCTTTCTACTCGTATTTCCCTCTCTTTCGCCTCTTTCTCCGGAGAGCTATCTCTGCGAGTTGACCTAAATAAGATGTCGTAATTGCAGGCGAAAGGCGCGACATTCACGAATGTGCAATTACATTAACCGAGAGGAGCAGGAGCATGAGAGAGTGAGAGGAGCAACAGTCTCGTGTCTCTCTCTCTGTGTTTCTGTACCATCATTTCCTGTTCCATTATCATCATTCCAGTGTTTCTTAAAAAATTACACTGGCCAGCATGGCATTAAGACCTTAATTTGAGGAAAATGCGTGCTTCGAATGAATCCAAATTATTATAAATCTTAAAATATTTTGTATTCCTTGTGATGTAACATTATGCCAAATAGTTTTAGGGAAGTTTTAAAATAAATTCCATATAAAAGCATACTTTTTAACACCATTTCAATAGATTTAAAATCAGATAATTCCACGTATACCTCTACCACTTATTTTGTCGATTAGTGTAATTTATTACGACGCATTTGGGGAAACGCATTTGACATCCCCCAGATGCTTTTTCTTCCTCTTCCTTGCTTAGGCAAAAAAGTCTCCTGAGAACAGTGAGCAAGAGGCACAGAATGAGAAGGACATGCCAGGGAGGGGGGAGGATGCTCGGGAACCATTTGGCTAATCGATGCAAATTATTTCGCAATTTGCCAGAGCGAGATGGTGCGCGAGGGAGTGGAAGCGAGAGCGAGAGCTAGAGCTAGAGGGAGAGGGGGCTGAAGTATCTGCCGGATTGTTAGCGCAACTTTGATTGAATTCAAGGTCCCGCTAGACGAAAAGTTGTTATTGCGTTGTTTGCACTAAAATTATGTTGCATACTTCGGGGTGGAATTTCTATGTTACCATCTCTATGCGTGTGTGTATGAGTGTGTTTTGTGTTTGCCTGTGTTTGTAGTGGAATCTAGGACACGCTCCACCTGACTTTATCCTACAGTTTGCGGTAGTGAACGCCACGATGCACAATGATAGAAGAAGAGATGCTGGTTAGGAATACAAATATTTAAGATAAATAAGGAAAAATATTATTTTAGATGAATTTGAATTATATAATAATCACTATGGCACACATATTTTTTTTAAATACATTTTAATACATTTTACATTTCTATTAGAAATTTATAAACCAAAGAGTTCAAAAGTTTTAGTTTTTTAGTTTTGCTTTCTCCTTAGATTTTCTTATTTCTAACGATCAGCTTAGAAAATAAAGTTTAGTTGAGCATGTATTAATATAGTTTTTACTTATTTTTAAACCCTAAAAGAAGCTTGTCTACGATTATCCTGTGCAAAGGTAAAAAGAAAACTAAATCGAGAGAGAACAATTGTGATTACACTCTTGACTTAACATTATTGGCAGCAACAATGCCCTGTCTTTTATCCTTATTCCCGCATTTGCTCCTCTCTTCATCCCACTCGCCCCCTCTTTTTGCATACACTTTTCCCGTAAGCAACAAAATCCTAAAAGCTTTTTTATTACCTACTCAAATGATGAATGCATTCATCATCAGGAAAAAAAGAGAGGAAAATAAAATAACTGGCATATTCCGTTAGGAATCAAATGCAATTTCAGGCTCCAAATTGACAGATATGCAGGCGAGAAAGAGATAAACACACAGAGAGAGAGAGCGGAAAGCAATAAAAAAGAGATGGCGGCAGCTTCAATTGATGGACACTTTTTTGGTCAATTTAGCAGTGATTTGCAAGGATAATTGAATTGGAAAAAGTTTTATGCTTGGTCAGGGTATAAACGATGATTTATGACTGAAACTTTTATATGAATGGTCAAGTTTTATATTAAAAATGAAAAAAAGTATTTGGAAATTATGGTTAATTATGCATTTTTAATTAAAAGCTATATCTGTGGGTTGTTTTTATAGGGAAAAAAATATAAATTTAAGGCAATTCTTTCTATCAAAAATATTATAAAGTTCTAAATAGACTCTTCTTACCATTTACTCTCTTAAAACAATTTCCATTTGTATTGCTGGCTTGATTTCACATAAACAATTTCATTAAAAGAGTTCCGATTCCAGATTTAGATTGCTTTGATGGAAAACCCTTTTCGGTATTTACATTCAATTAAAACTGAATTCGATTTTTAGGTATTGAAAGCATGAAAAACATCATCGACTTTTATGAAGTTGATTTTTTTTTGGTCATAAACATTCCTGTTTGGTTCTCTCCCTTTCTACCACTCTCTCTCTCTCTCTCTGGCCCTCACACGCACTAATAGCCACATGTCCAAGGTCCTTTGGCGGCCTGCTAGGAAGCGAAGCCAAAGAACCAAGCAAGAAGCGATATAGGCATTTATATAGAAGAATATATAGGCAAAAACATACAGAAAAGAAACATAAAGGACGAGGAGATGCCCAGTAACCAGAAGCAACTGCAGTCGGAGCAACACACGCACACTAATACGCACCAAGAAGGACATGACAACAACACAAACAACAGGGACAGCGGCGTTCGGGACCAGCAGCAACAAGAAGGAGTAGATGAGAACACTGGAAAAAATGATTCCCACAAAATTAACTTAATTTACGAGTGCAAAGAGAGATATTTAAGAATATTGAATTGTTAGAGGGTTTCCGCATTGCGTATACGACTAGTTACCCAAAGAAAATTAAAAACATAAAGAAGATAATGGGTATAATTTTATATTTGCCTTTGATAAACAAAGTTTTTAAATTAATAATTACTTTTTAATCACATTTTTTGCGAGTGATTCGCCGAATGAAGAGTTGAGAGCAAATGCCACCCCAATAAGCATTTTAGCTCTGGGCCATGGGACATCGGGTGAACTATAGTGGCACATTAAACGGGGAGAGAGGTGAGAGAGACTCAGAAAGAGAGAGCAGGAGAAAGAGCGGAAGCGAGGGGAGCAGGACAAGCATACGCTTTAACCTGTTTTCCGCGAAGCTTTTACGCACTCGCAACGCTCTCTTTCCGCGGTGGAGAATGAATGAGAGAGAAAGGCACAGAGGCTGCTTTTGCCACCCTTTCGTCGGAGGAGATTTTCAAATGAGAGAACTTCACACAGAGAGAGAGAGAGAGAGAGACAGTGTGCCAGGCTGGTTGGGACAGTATTTTTCGCCAGCGCCAGCGAGTTGGCCCAGTATCCATTCGGCCGTGTTCCCATAATGTCCGCCAGCGGTCGTCGCTTCTGTCGCAGCCGTTGCCAAAGTTGTCATTGTCATCCGTACCAGCAGCAGCAGCAGCAGCAATATCCACAGCAGCAACACCAACAGCAGCAACACTAGCAGCAGCAGCAGCAGCAAGGAGAAAAATCGGAGCAGCAGCAGCTTAAAAATACATTTTTCACAATGAAGCAAACGAGCGGAGGCAAGAAAAATTAGTGCCCGAGAAAATTCGGTTTTTTTTTCTTTCTACAAGAAAAAAAAACGAATACAATTTATACAAAAATAACAAAAAGTGAGAGAGAAAGAGAGTGTGAGTGAGAGACCCCTAGGAGAGAGAGAAAATCCAGAGAGTTGGGCTTTTATTTTTCGGACAGGGGGTTTGCTCAACATACAACATCCAAAACGAAGGAAAAACTCAAAAAACAAATCGTCTCGAAAATGGCACGCGCGTAGCAATAAATAAACCAGAAAACTATACAAAAACTAGAAGAAGCAACATTGAATTCCGATTTCAAATCGAAATGGAAATCGGTTTCGGAATAGTGCTAGTGCTGAGACCGCAGACACCGATAAGTAAATGGGATATAAGCAAAGCTCCTCATTTATAAAGAGGAAGCCCCTTTCGCCGGGCAGCACAGTGTGTTTAAAAATATATATACAAAAAAGTGCAGAGAAATGAGTGTTGAGTTTGCCCGTGTATGTGTGTGTTGCGAAAAATGTTTTCGAGTCGCGAGGAATTTTCATTTGGTTTTGAAGAAGACAATCTTTCTTTTTTCTGCTATTTTGTGGCATTTTTGGTGTATTATACATACACAGTCTCACACGTTTTGCCCCCAACACAACCACAAAGACACACTCACACGGATATAGGCGCTCGGCAGTTTTGCTCGGGTTCGCTTTTCGTTTTTCATTTCGTATTTTTTCCTCATTTTCCCCACCGCCTTTTGTCGATCTCGGTGACGTTTCGTCGAACAAATTAGTAGAGTTTTTCCGTGTGTCGGTGTGGTCGGGAAACTGATGAAAAGTGCATGTTAGCGGGAGCGTATTATCGGCGTGTCAACAAATTATAATCATTCGGCTATTTGATTTGTGGCAAGTGCACGCCCCATTTCGCCCATTTTACGTTTTTCCTCTTCCTTTTGGGGCTGCCTCAGTTTCCCCCGGATTTCCCTGTCCTTAGCCGCTTCCTTTGCTGCCTTTGCGAGTGCATCGCAGCGGCACTTCCTGCTCGAACTTCTGGATTGCAGGCACGCGGTGCTCTCTTTAATACACTCGGGGAAATCTGTTTTAATTTTGCCTAAAACTTTTCTGTTATATATTTAAAATCTGTCTTATATTGTTTATTTTATTGATTGAATTTTAGGTTATTTGAATTATTTTTTAAGTATACTTCTAAAAGAAAGGTGAATGTTAGTGGTTTCTAAAAATACCATACCTTCAATTCAATAAAAGAAAATTAGCTAAATAAACCTAAGAGTTCTAATATAATTTATAGGATAGGTTTCTATTTGATAATAATGCCAAAATTAGATGATTTTTGTGATTTATTTGACGTAAATTCTTAATTTGTCAACAATTTTTAACAAGAATATAAAGTAAAACATTATTTTCTCTACTAACAAATTAAATTTTAAATTATAATCCTAGCGCTATTCAATCATATTTATGAGATTCTTTAGTAACTGCTTGGTTTATTTCTCTCAGTGCTTAGACCACCAGGCTCTGGCTTTCTTCCTCTCTCTTGGGTTCTTCGCTCATCTTCTCCCACGCAGGCGCCCTGGAGCTTTCGCTCCGCAGACAACCGCAACACATTTCCTAGTACTCGCTGCTCGCACCTCTTCGCTCCTCGCATGTGCGGAGAAGCTTTTTGTTTGTCGCTTTGAGCGGGTGGCAGCAGCCAAGAGGGAGGGGTGGGTGAGTGAGTGAGCAGCTGTAAACAGCGGGAAGGCCAAGTCGCAGGCAAGTCGTAATGCCATGGCACATGCAAGCGATGATACTACCGCTGCCCCTTCACGGAAGTCGTCCTCCGCTTCTCCTTAGCGCTGTGAATGCAATTTTCCGACTCTTGTCCCAAATTTTCTTCGGCGAACTTTGCCTTTGCCTCGTTTCCATACGACGACGTCGTCACCTTCGTTTTGGTCGTGTGCCACACGTCGTATGCGTGTTTCTTTTTAAGGCGGCTACGTCATCTGTCACCTGCACGCTTCCTCTTGCCATCTCTCAGCTCTCTTTTGCTCCACCTCTTCCCTGTCCATCTCTCTATATGTTCTCTATGTTCTTCTCCAAATCTCGTTTCGCCTTTTTCGCGGGTATTTCCCAGAATATAAGATTCAAGTGCGACTGTCATGACATTTCATTTAATTTTCTTTGGTTTTCTTTTTGTCAGGTGTTTTTAGGGGTGTTGTTTTGGAACCTTCATTCATCTATTCTCACTTTCTCTTTGTTGATATTTGCATTTTTCGTTCTTCTACGATTTCTTATTGGTTAATGCAATAAGCCTTTGTGGAGAAAATGTCTAAGGAAAACTAGGGCAAAACCATAAATATGTATAAGACAACTATCATTTAAAATTGTGTTACAAATTGTCAGCTCAGAGCTTTAAAACTTTCCTAATGTTTATACATCATTTAAACAACAAAAAAGAATAAAAATATGCCTTCTTTTTTTCACCAGAGAAAGATTTTTCGGGAAGTTTCCTTTGCCCTTCTCAATCATATTTCTTCCCAGAAATTTGTAATTAAAAAATTCTGGACCCTTTTTTGTGCTAGATTTCTTTACTTGCCACACCGAGCACCGACTCGCCTCATTTATTTATGCAAAGTCCATTCAACTCGGACAGATAAACATCATTAGATTGTGCAACATTTATGTCTTTTCGGGAGTTCCAGGAGCAACCCTTTTAAGGCGCACAAAAAGTGAACAATATTAGCTAGCTACCTACTCCGCAATCAAAGCCAGGAGATAATTGTGCTGAACCTGAACCAGTATAGGTCGCTATAAGGACCGCCAAGGAGCCAGGGTACTGAGGAGCTCAGGAGCTCAGGAGCTGAAGAGAGAGCTTGCGAATATAATCCACCCTTTTAATTGTGCCGAGGGCAATATTCGCATCATGAAATCGGTTTTCTCGCCTTTGGGCACTTCGGTTCGTCGTGCAGTTTTGAATATCAAAATAAATCGTAAACAAGGTCATATTTTTTATTGGTGTGTGTGCGTGTTTTCCCTATTAAGTTCCTCCCTTTCTCTCAGCTTCTCTCTTACTCTCTTCTTCTTTTTCTTTCTCTCTCTCTCTCTCGCTATATATCTCTTGCGTGCGCGGAAAAGCCCTCAAATATCGTGCTCTACTAAATAAACTTCCTTCGACTTTGCAGATAGTAAAATAATGTGTGCCACTAGAAACAACAGGAAATCAAAGAAATCCTCACAGAACCTGAACTATATAGACATCAACAAATACTGAACCGCAGAGGAGAATCTCCGTATAAATAAATAAATAAACAAAAGGAAATATTGTGGAGAAAGAACACAACATAACATAATATTAGGCGAGAGAAATAATCACAAAACAACAAGAAAGAGAAAGCTTTAACTAAAATATTTTTAACTATACAATATACATACATATATATTATAAAATTAATTATAGAAATAGCCACTTAAGTGTTTAGTGCATAAATGAATTAATTTTTAAACAAAATAACTGGGAAAATCAAGCAAGTGTACAGACCAAAAAGCGCGAGGGCAGCTTCTGATTTTCGGTGATATGGTGTAAATGTGATAAACAACGTTATAAAAAAAAACAACAAACAAACCCCAAATAAAAAACCAAACGTTTTAAACTCAATTACAAAGGAAGGAAAAACATAAACAAGAACAGAAAAACCGACAGGAAACCAAAACCAAAAATTGCGTTTTCATTTTCCTCTCTTCGCAAAAGGTTTTTGCCACCAAAAATCCAATACAATAACTATTTATCTACAACATACTAAGCCTTGCATCTTATAAACAAAACTAAACTACAAGTAAACTAATCGTAAGTCGCACAAAAACCAAAGAAAATCGAGTGAAAAGCAACATCAGCGTCAGAGTTATTTGGTTCAACCTCTTTTTTATATCAAATATATATTCTCTCAACTGCACTGCCGCAACTTTTCGACAAATATGATTTTTTTCTGAAACCAAAACTAAAACCAAAAACAAACCAAAGGATAAAAAACTTTTAAAATATTCGTACAAATATACTTAAACAAATAAAAAGAAACTATGCAGAAATTCTTATGAACCGCAGAGAGCATAAAACCAGAACAAAAGACATATAAAACTAACCAAATCTAACAGATAAACGAAAATTTGTTAACAAATTTTTGGAGCTACATAAAACCGTGTAAAACAAAATGCAATAGTCTAACTCACTTATTGAGGTAATTATTTATTAATAGAAGTGTGGTAATTACGTTCTCTTGAGATGATTTATGGTGTTATGGCACTATATTGTTGTGCTTAAAATGTAATTTATATACTGTCAGGAAATGAGGAACATTGTGACCAGAAAGAAACGTTTTAAAATTTTTTTGCATAATTTTATAGAAGTATTATAAATTCTAAAGTTTTAAATAAAAAAAAGAAAGTATGACCGTGCTTTTTGTTACCAAACCAATGTCAAGCAAGGATCATACTAAACGTGTCTAATTGCAGTGTCATAATATCACTATCAAATACAAGTATTCATGAGATATTAAAATAGTTTAGGCAAATTCTGATTAATTCTATCTATTTATAATATATTTTATTTTAAATAAAAGTCAATGGTTAATATTAGCAGTGATCTTAGATATTTTCTGATCCTAATCCAAAGATTGCACATGTTTATTGATTTTTCTAATAAATCCTTATTTTAGGATTGATATATTATGCTATTAATTTATATATAATGTAATTTATTTATACTTATTTATACTTTTCTTGTTTCTTTTTTCAGTACACTTGACATAAACTGTGATTATGAGTTCCACAAAATCTCAAGTAGCCCTAGCTACGAATATTCCAACCAATTTATCCTCTGCCGCTTCTGCCTCAACAGCGGCCGCTGCGGCCGCCGTTGTAGTTGTTGCCAGTGCCAACGCCGCCGTTGCCTCAAACACTAACTCATCCTCTGGAGTCGGAGCGGGTGTGGGACTTGGAGGAGGAGGAGGAGTCGTTGCAGCTGGAGTCTCTGCTGCCAGCGGACCTGCTGCAGGATCAGTATCTTCCTCTGCCCCAACGGGATCAGCAACTGGAACTGTTGTCCCAACAGCAACATCCTCTGCTGTTGTTGCCACCGCCGCCACTACTGTTGCAGCCCCCTGTGTTGCTGCAGTAACCACGAGCAACTGCAGCAGCAGCAGCAACAGTAATAGTAACAATAACTGCAGCGAGGAGTTCCAGACGGTGCCAGGATCAGCCAATTTGGGACGCCAGAATAGCTTCGGCAACAGACGGGTGAGTTGAAAAATAAGCCTTTTAAAGGGTTCTTTGTGTGAAGAAAGTCTAAGTGGTTATTAAATTTTTAAACAGTTAATAGTTAATGGGACACTTAGGACCTTTTATAATTAAAATGTTTGTAGTTTGCACAAACTTAGGAGACAAGTTAATGACTTTTTCAATTAAAGAGACTCATAGGGTTCTCGTTTCCTTGAATAATAACATACATTTTATGAACTATGATTATAAAAGGTACCACGTCCTTTTCCTAGCTTCATAAAATATTCAAAAGTTAGGGTCTGAGAATGTTTTTATGTATTAAAAACTTTCAGAATGTAGAAATAAGGTTAATTTGAGAAGGTTCGGACAGGCGTAGGCGAGGATTATATAGGTCAGGTCACGTCTTGTCAGGTGTCGAGTTGCATTTGGGCTTCTCTACTCTCCGCTCATCTCATCTGGTCGGGACTCTCGTTTCTCTCTTGCTGGGACAATCTCTCTCGCAGGATGCACACACTCACACAGAAATAAGTGCAGCCATGAACTGAACTCTCGAGCAAAGAGGATACACGCCCAAAAAACGTCTAACAAACTGGGTCAGGTCACTGGCAGTCCAATGCGGCCCTGGTGGGTGGAGTGGAGTGGAATGGAGATGGGAATGGGAATGGGGATTACTATATTCTGCGAATCGCAATAGCTGGAAATTCCCCAATCGACCCCGAAGAGAGTGCAGTGTGCAATTGGTAAACGTGCCTCTGATTGCTCCTGGCTCCTGGCAGTCAGTTACTGCCGCCCCGTAATCCCAGACGGCTCTAAGCGCTCTTTTAGCCAGCACACCAGAGTTCAAGGTTTATGTATGTATGAGTTGGTTGGACACCCCTTTTCTCCCCCCGTCGGTTGCCTTGGTTAACTGCTCATACAGGATTTATCGTCAATCATTGTTTATGTGTGCTGAGCGTTAGAGTTTTTCCCCCCAACTGCACAATTTTTGGGAGCACACTGGCTGGCAGCTGCTGCTGCGTGGCTCCAAGGTCGATTTATTGATTTTTCCCCGCACATTGAAAGTTAAATGGGCGGCAAATCAGATTCCTGGAAATCAGTTTTATAATTCAGTATTTCGGGGAAATTTTTTTGTTGTTTGAAAATTAGCCACTCGGAAGTGGTTCTTTTAAGTGGAAAAGGCAATTGTTTGATAATTAAGTGGTTCTTTGTATTTGTGACAGATTGAGCAAAAAACAGTAAAGGTTAAAATATATTTATTATTTGTAGATACTTCCACTGCTCTTACTATGACCCTTATTGCTTTTACCTTTAGTTCACTTCACTTCCTTGAGGTGTTCCTTCAAGTGTTAATTTACTTCTATCACCACCTTTCAAGTGACTTCAACCAGCTGATTAATGATGTCAGTCCTGGGAAAATCAATGAAGGAAGCAAACAAATAATAAAAGAACGAAATTAATGTGATGACTAAACTTGAACCGACTGACAGACGAACGAACGCCCCACTGTGCTTCATCCTCCGTTCCGTTCGATGTCCTCTGTCCTTCAGGTCGCGCGAATAATGTCAAAAGGCAATCCAAGTCCAGACAAGGATGGGGTATTATGGTATAGAGTATAGTATTATACGGCACGGAGGCGGAGTTTACTCCCTTGGCTGTCTAACCTTTTCGGTTTTTCCGGTGAGAGTGTGAGCCATCGAGCCGAGTTTGTTTTTCACATATCAATGAGCCAACAATTGCATCATGGACTTTACAGTGAAATACCGTTCAAGCAGGCCTTTGTTTAGTAAAGTGGTAATACAATAAAGAGGTTAATAACTCTACATATTAATTTTTTACATAGTATAAAGATACAGAGCTTAAAATCAAGAATCTCAGTTTTAGGTCCCATTGATATTAAGTAAACAAAAAGCTTTAAAACAAGGCTCCACTGTACACTCACCTGTGGTGTTCAACTTTGGCATTCAATTTTGGTTTACTAATTTGAAACTAATTACCTTACAACCCCTCGACGACTTCTGATTGCCCCTTTTTTGTTCTTTTCTTGCAACAGGGCAACATGAAGGGCAAACATCTCACACGCAGCCATGCGATGCGTGAGTCGACATCGCCGCCGCGCACGCCAACGCCGCGCGCCGCCTCCGAGCAGTTCCAGGGGGAAGCACACGAAAACAATAATAACAACAACAATAATGCCATAATCAGCAATAACAATAACAACAACAACAGCAAAGCACAATCATCTGGAAGGGGCAACTCGCCGTTGATGGAGGCGCCACCTGCGGTGATTGTCACTAGTCAGCAGCAGCAACAGTCGCCGCCAAAGCCGCAGCAGAATGTGCCGCTCAGCAACGAGGCGGAGTTCCCAAAACTATCGCCACCAAAGAAATCCGGCGGACAGCACAATCGCACCAACAGCAATGGCAGCGGCATGGAGTACAATAACAACACCGGCGGCAAGAAGTTCGTGGTGGATCTAAAGTCCAATGGCCTGGACAACCAGAAGCATCAGAGCAACACCAACACCAACAACAGCAACAGCAACAGCAGCAACTCTTCCACGGGCGTGATCTACAACTCCGGAATGAACTACAAGGCGGCGGAGCGACATGATCGCCACGAGCGTCACGAGATGTCCAGCCAGAACAGCAATCTGAGCAATAACCACGACGAGGAGCCGTATCACTACGAGCCGAGGGGCGCCGGCGGAGGCGGTGGCAACAAGAAGCATCGGGCCAACAACACCAATGCCAAGGGTAACAAGCCGCGCTTGAAGAACCTCGGTGGCAGCTCATCCGGCAGCATTGACGGCGGCAACAATGGAGGAGGAGGAGGAAACGTGTCCAACAACGGCAACTCCAACAACTCGAGCAGCAACAACACCTCGGGCTTTATATCGCGCGGTAAGTGCTATCGGCTTTCTGTGTGTGCGTGTGTCTGTGGCCAAAAAATCCCGGCTTATCCACTTACTGATTCTAGTCTTTCATCAATCAGAGAACTCGAGCGAACAGTACACGGACTACGGCGGCACCGATCTCCTAATGTTCTTTCGCGACACCCTCAACAAGAATCCCAAGGATCGCAATATTCTGCTCAAAATCGAGAAGGATCTGATGGAGTTTGTTCAAGAGAATAGGTCAGTTCACAGTCTCTGGATCCAGATCAACTGTAATTGTGAAAAATGATTTACTTTCTTCCCTTAGTCGCGGCTGTGAGTATCGCTTTCCGCCCGCTTCCTCGTACAATCGCATGCTGATCCATCGCACCGCCGCCTTCTTTGGCATGGAGCATAATGTGGACACCGAGACGCAGCAGTGTGTGATTGTGGCTGTCACCAAGGGCACGCGCATACCAGAGGTAATATTATATCGGATATAAAACTGAATAATTATCCCTAATCGATACTATACTCTGATTTCCAGATACGCTTCCAGTCGCTGGTGCGCGACGATGCACGCAAATCGATTTTGAAGCGGGACACGCACAGCTTCGACGAGGTGCGCCAGTCGCCATACCTGTGCCCCCTCTCCCTGGATCGCAAGGCCAAGAGCTTCGAGGAGCGCGAGGAGGACTATGATAGGGCGCGCAGTCGCATCTTTAGCCGAACTGGCGGCGCCCAGGACGGTTATTCCGGTGGCGGTGGCGACGAGGAATGCTACGGAGGCTGGGAGCAGCAGCAGCAGCAACAACAGAAGCAATCCCAGCAACCGCCCAGGCCAAAGAGGCCCAATGGAAAGATGCTGCAGATGCAGAATGTACGAAGGATCAGTAGTAGAGATCTACGCGAAAAAATTGATTACTAATTTCGGGTTTTTACTTTGTAGTCCACGGAATCGCGCGATGGATCGATGCGTTCGGGCGGCGGAGCCGTGCCCAAGTCCCACAACTTTGGCAACTATGGTGGACCGCCCAGTTCCGGTGGTCCCAGTAACAATTCCCTGCCGCGCGGCGATTCCACAAACTCGAACAAGAGCGGACGCGGCTTTGTCAAGCAGGACTCCACTGGCAGCACCTCGACACCATGGCGGCTGTCGCCTTCCAGCAGTGGGTGAGTGTTTTGTGAAAGCCCCAGGCTTGTGGTTATTAGTTCAAAGGTTAAACCGGAACCACTAGGTCTAGAAAAGAGTAATATTTAATTATTTTTATTATAATCAGAGTAAAAAAATGAAATGCTGAGCATTTTATGTTCTTTTCTTTTTATTTTTACTCTTGTGCAAACGTTTTCTGCAGTTTACATAATATTTTCGATATGACATTGAACACTATGTTGTTTTCTATTTATTTTCATCGATTAATTTTGATATAAATTCCCTAACACTTTGTTAATTGATTACAGAGGAATTTAAGGGTTTTTTGTTTATTTAAATTCATTTTAACATTTTTATCAATTATTAATGAATTTGAAAAATGTATTTTTAATTATATATAATTTATAATAAATATTATTAAATATTACCTAGTGGAACCGGTGAACTTAACTAAATTTATGTTAAAACCATGTCCATGTACCCAAACTCAAAATCGCTCTCGCTCCCCATTTTATTTAAATTAAAAATAATTTAAAATTGAAAACTAAAAAAATGCGAAAAAAAAAAACCAAACCGAAACCAACCAAAATTTTTGTATGTCAATTCCCCGACAACAACAACAACAAACGAAACAACAATGAACGCAAACCAACCAACCAACAACAACAACAACAACCAACAACATTTTAAACAATCCAACAACAACCGACTCCAACTCCAACCTCCCCAACCAACTCCAGCTACAAGACTCGCACCCAATCCGTGCGCTCCGACTCCGTCACGCCCTCGCCGACTGGCTACGGCAGCGACAGGCAGACACCGGAGCTGAACCATCCTCCGCCTCCGCCCAGTCACAGTCACAGCCATCACAGTCAGAGTCACAGTCATGGGCATGGCCATGGGCACAGCCACAGCCGGGTGTCCGTGGTTGGAGCACAGGCGGGCAACATCGCCGGCTCAACATCGCCGCCCCTGGGAATAGTGGGAGCCGCGTCCGGGTCGGCATCGGCATCGGCATCCTCGTCGTCGTCGTCCAACTCCTCGGGGACATCGGGACTCGTCTGGGCCGTCACAGACATTTCGAATGTGCCAATTGGCAGCCTCCTCATTGATCCGCAAACCCTCCAACCAATTGTCAATGCAGACGGGTAATTTACAAAAACTAAACCAAAGCAAATTAAAACCACACAAACAATTAAAAAGTATTAATATTATTAATAGCAATATACAAAAATCGCTGCAAAATTTTTCGTATTTTTCCAAACGAATTTCTGCAAATGCTTTATTTATTTGTTATTCGACTTACACATTCTAACTGGAATAGAAAGAGCGACAAATGCGGCTTTAGGGAACAGTTATCTATGTTTTATATCTATATTTTAAAGATATAGATCCGTATTCGTTTAACTTATCATAAATTAATATTAAATACAAGTCTTTTGTAGTGCATATTGAGTTAAAACTTTAAAATAATAATTTAAAAAAAAGTACAGAATTTTACAGAATTTTTCCCAGCGATTTTTACAAGTTATTTAAATTTATTTTTAATTATTAGGTGATCCAATTAATATCTCGTAATGTCCTATGAAATTTCCTAATAACCAAAATTATGTAGAAAACTCAATATTTTTTCAAAAGGAAATATTTAGACTTGACATTTTCAGAAAGTTATTTCTAATATACAACAAATACGCAAATCTCAATGTTTTTCGTTAAAATAATTGCTTGAAGCTTAATTAAATACTTAGCAAATATTTAAAAATATCCAAATATAACTCTAGCTATCTTTATATATATATATTATTTATTACAACTATTAATACGTTCTTATATATGTGAAATATGCAACATTTTTAGCTTTTCATTTTTCGTGCCGACTCGTTCGTTGATGTTGTTTTTGTAAATTATCTGCCTAAACTCGAACTAAATTAATCGACACCAAGTGCAACACCAACTGCAATCGAATGAATATCGATTATAACTATTTGCCTCTCACCTCTCAATCTCTCTCTCTATCTCTCGATCTGTGCCTATATCTCTCACGCCACACCACCACACATAAACACACATCTGAAATCCCCAAAATCCCCACTCGGAACTATGGATAGCAGAAAATATCGTATATCGATAAAATATTTCACGCAGAAGTTGATATATTCCTCGATATTCTGTTTTGTTTGATATATCGGAATAATGTTATCGAAAAACTTAAATTAACGTCAAATGCGATATATTTCGATATGTAAAGTTTTGATATAAAAGATTTCGATATTTTCGGCTTTTTCCACTTGATATATCGATACCACATTTGACGCAGAAGTTGATATATACATCGATATTCTAACGTTGTTTATCTTTTTTGATATATCGGAATAATATTATCGAAAAAAAACTTAAATTAACGTGAAATTTCGATATGTAAAGTTTTTATATGCAAATTTTCCATATTTTCGGCTTTTTCCTCTCGATTTATAACAATCCTCCAAACCAACCCTGAAGTTCCACCTTTCCATTGCCACAATCAAATCACCAAGCTTGCCTTGCCTCCAGCGTCGATCGATAACTCCAAGAATGAATGTGTATCGTATATCGTCCGCCAGTGTTGTCGTCTTATCCTAATTGTTGTTCGTTCAAATTGCATTTCGCATTGTATCAATCAATCAATCAGTCGATCAATCCATTTGTTGTTGTTGTTTTTCGATTACTTTTATATATAATCCTAAATGTCTGTCGCTGTCGCTGTCGCTGCCGTCGCGTCGCCAACACACTGCAACAAATAAAATTTATAAATAAACTAAACAAAGAGCAAAAACTCTGGCAACACTCCTGTCAGCAGCCGCTTGAGCCGACTGTACTTTCCATTTACTAACCTTATAAAGCTGCGGTCAGAATGGAGAATATTAAAGAAAGTTTTAATTAATATTACAATCTAAATAAATAAAGTAAAGGAAGATATATTTACTATTTTGACCGCCGCTCTATAATCTTTGTACTTACTTTTGTCTATTCGAACGTTGCATGCTGCCGAGCGAGAAAATACTTACCAAAATGACACACTCAACCCTATTCAGTTGTATCCTGGCCAAGTGATATTTAAGTCTAATTCTAAATACAACCTTTGCAGTTCCATCTACCACTACGACCCGTCCAACCTGCCGCCCAACCAGGCGCTCCAGCACACGGGAGGCAATCAGTACCAGTCGCAGGGCAACCAGGGCAACTCCTCCTCCTCCGGTGGCTACAGCAACTATCGCAAATCGTCGCCGCACTTGCAGCAGCAACAGTTGCAGCAGCACCAGCAGCAGCAGCAGCATCAGCAACAGTTGCAGCAACAGCAACAGCTGCCACCCCAACAGCAGCAGTATGTCACCACTGAGCTCTCCTGCAGTTCCACCGAGAGCTACGCGGAGGAGACCCAATCGCCGGGCATGGAGTGCTCCGAGGGATACGAGAGCTACGAGCAGCAGTCGCAGCAGCAGCAGCAGCAGCAGCAGGATGGTGGCAGCGTCAAGGGCGACGATTGTGATAGCTTGGCCAGTGCCACGGCCTGCCTGAGCATTACCACTTCCACCTCCACGAAGAACTACGATCGCATCGAGGTGCAGAAGTACAAGAACCAGGCCACCAGTCCCAACATACCCGCCTGCTGTGCGTTGGGTGACAAGCAGCTGGAGCTGGATGGAGCTGCCGGGGCTCAGCAAGAGCCCCAGGAGCCGGAGCCGCTGGCTGGACCCTCCTCTTCCGCCTCTGCTGCCTCATCCGTGGGCACTACCGCCGAACTGCTGCCGTCGGCCAGCCAGACGCCTCTGCCGCTGCAGCCTCTGGTGGCTGCTGCCACGCAGGTGAACTGCGACCTCCAGTCCGTCTCGCCCAGCTCGACGCCCTACAGCCAGTGCGAGGTAAAGACGCCTAGCCAGAGCCACGGACCCAGTGTGGCCGTCGTCGAGGAGCCCAAGACCACCACCTGGACGTATACGCAGAGCTACCAGGCGCCGGACGGATCCACCGTCTTTCACACCACCACAACGCCCAACGGGGCGGCGCCCTACTGCGCCACCACATATCAGCAGGGGGTGAGTTTTAGCCAAGGATCTATATAGATCTTTTCACTAATACGACTTTTCCTTGTTTACAGCCCGATGGCAGCATCTATGCGGTGCCGCAGGGCATGGTGTATGCCGCGTATCCTCAGCCGGGCGTGCCCAGTGCTGGCGGCGCATCACAGCCGCTCTTCCAGCTGACGACCAGCAGCCATCCGCCCGCTCAGACGCTGTTTGCCTCACCGGAGGCCGGCGGCGAGCTGGCCGGCGGAACCTACATGATACCTGTCTTCGATCCGGCCCAGCAGCCGCGCGAGGGTCTCATCCCGGCGCAGGCCATCTATCAGGCGGGACCGGGAGGACCGGCGACGGCGACCACGGTGATGCCAATGGCAGCAGCGGCCGCCTATCCGACGGCCCAGTTCGCTACGGCAGCGGCACCCAATGGCGGGCCCATCTACCAGGCGCCGCTCATCTACTCCAGCGAACCCGGCGGCGGCGGCGCCCAGCTCCAGCAGCTGCCCATGGCCCCGTATCCGATCCAATACTCGTATCCGTATTACCACCCCATCTCGTACTATGTGCCCCCGCAGGCAGTGGCTGCCGCTCCCATGGTGGCGGCCACTCAGCCGCCGCCGGTGCAGCAGCAGGTGCAGCATACCCATGCCCACACACCGGGAGCTGGGACAGCGGCGGGTCCACCAGCAGCGGTGGTGTCAGCACAACAGCACCACCAGCCGCATCAGCAGCATCACAGCCACCAGCATCAGCAGCAGCAGCAGCAGCAACAGACGAGCAATGGCGGCGCGGTGGTCAGCTCCTCGAGCTACGGCGGACGTGTGAAGCGTACGCCTGGCGGCGGATCCATTCACTACAATCCCAGCAGCTACCCGCCCAGTTCGGTGGGCGGTCACCATGCCGGCGGCGGCGGTGGTGCTGGTGGCCATCATGCGGCGGCCGGTTCCGCCCAGCTGATTGCTGCTCCGGCGGCCAGCACAACCACATATCATGCGCTGCCGACGCTGACGCTGGCCCACGGCGGCGGAGCGGCCGGCTCGGATCTCAGTGGTGCGGCGGGTGCGGCACATGTGTACGCGCTGCCCGCCCAACACGCCACCGCGTTGATCCCAACGAATATCTTCCCCTATGCGGCGGCAGCGGCGGCGGCAGCAGCAGCAGCGGCCGGCGGTCCCGGCGGTGGTCCTCCCACAGCTCCTCAGGTTGTGCAGCAGGCGCCGCCCCCTCCACAGGCGGGGCCGCATCACGCACTGATCACGGCGGCTCCCTTCTACCCAGCGGCCAGCGGGAGTGCCATGGATCAGGTGGCCTCGCAATCGGCTCCCAGCACGCCAGCGGCGCCGGGAAGACAGGCGCCACTGTTCAGCACGCCGCCAGCACATCCCGGTAACAACGGGAACAGCAGCGGCAGCAGCAGCAGTGCCGGAGGAGGCGGCGGTGGGGGCTACCACAGCAACAGCTCCACGCCGCACTACTACCAGAGCCAGAGCGGTAACGAGGGCGGCGGCGGCGGCGGTGGCGGCGGATACTCGCCCTACGAAAAGCGGAA
Organism: Drosophila watanabei; assembly: GCA_008042575.1. NCBI lineage: Eukaryota > Metazoa > Arthropoda > Insecta > Diptera > Drosophilidae > Drosophila > Drosophila watanabei. The sequence goes on from VNJS01008235.1 coordinate 64,030, forward strand.
CAACGGAGGCGGCGGTGGCGGCGCAGCGTCGGGAGCACAAACGGTGGGAGGAGTGCGCAAGCCCTATCATCCCGGTGGCTACAATCCCAGGCACCACTCGGTCCCCCTGGGTGGCATGCCTTCCGGTGCCAAGACGCCGCTCCTCAACTCCAACAACGAGCCAACGCCGCGTGCCTCACCGAGCAGCGTTAGCCTGGGCGGAGGAGGAGGAGCTGCTTCCTCGTCTTCCGGTGGAGCCAGCAGCGGCAGCACCACCACCTATCACCATCGCGGTCCACCGCCGCCACACGCCATGGGTGGCAAGCGGGAGAACAAGCCGAACCAGCTGCCGCTCATCAGTGGCCCGCCACCGCCTACCTATGCGGCGAGCTCGAATCCCGGCAGCTATGAGACCAAGCCGCCCATACGCCTGAATGCCGGGGCCGCCAGCTTCCGGAGCCAGAAGTCCATGAGCCAGAACCAAGACTATCGGCGCAGCGTTTCCCAGCGCAACTCGCCCAGCGCCAATGGCGGCAACGGTAACGGTGGCAGCCACGAGAGCAGCAACAACTCGCCCAACAGTATTGCTGGCAGCAACAGCAACAACAACAGTGCCGCCAACACGCCCAATGCTGCTCCACAACAGCCCCAACAGCCGACCCTGGTCACCAGCCACTCCGGCGGCTATGTGGTCCTGGACCAGGCCACCGGAGCTGCCATGAATGCTGCCTCACCGCCCGCCCTTTACCTGGGCAGCGGCGGCGGCGGCGGCGGTGCAAATGGTGGTGCTGCTGGGCCAGCGGCTGGCTCGAATGGCGGCCCGCAAGCAGGTGGCGGCGGCGGCGCCCGTTCGCACATTCCCACAGCCCAGCTGCATCACAGTGCCGCCGCTGCAGCCGCTGCCGCGGCCGCTGGCAGCCAGCAGGCCACGGCGGCGGTGCTTAGCGGCGTGGCCGCTGCGGCCGCCCTTGGCGGCTACAATCCAAATGGGGCGTCCGCCGGCGTTTACTTCAAGTACGGCCAGACGTACTTTGCGCATGTGAGTAAATCTTGAGATTTGTCCAGTATTGAGTGGTCCATAATTGGTGTTTTATTTGTATACTTTAGCCCTCGGTAGCCTTGCCCAACAGTCGACGGTCGCCGTCGAATGATATCCGGCCGCAAATGGCGCAGGTGGCCGGCATGTATCCTACTATGATGATACAAGGTGAGCAAGGGGATCAAGTTAAGAGACTATGAAGCAATATACAGCCGTTGACAACTAATTAGAAAGATGGATGCAAGCTTCGTATTTCGTAATTTTTTATTGTAGTTCTTAAAGATTGGGGCTCGGAATATTTTTTTATTTATACATTAACATATTAACTAAAAGAAAAATCCATTTGAGACACAATGTCATATCATTAAATTAAAAAAAATAAAAAAATGGTTTCGTACCGCAAGTTTGGCTGTGCCAACTAATTAGAAAGATGAGCGACCACCACGAATAACTCTTCAGGAACTCAAAGAAAAAATTCTTAAAAAATATTTTAATGTTGTTGTATTCTTAATATTTCGTGGGGAACCCTTTTTGTTTTAATACATCACCACAACGACGAGCCATTGATTTTATTAGATTTTGGCATCTTTCAACAGGTATTGCGTACCATGCTTCCTTTACTTTTTCATAAAGCATGTCAAAATTTGTGATTTTTTGAGCTGAAACTACTTTTTTAACATCG
>VNJS01008258.1:0-37763 GCA_008042575.1 Drosophila watanabei
GCGGTGCTAATTGAAAATAACCATTCATAGAAGCTGTGGCGAAATTTGCGATATCATAAACTATTTACTGCGTCTTTTACGGCTTTAGTTTTAATGAATAAAGAAGTAAGCTTGTATAGACACTTCATTGCATTTTAAGTCATTTTTTGTATACAGTAGTAGAATGTATTAAAAAATAAATCAAATTCATTGCCAAGTCCCACTGATTCTTCGCTGGGACTATCTAAACAAAGACAACCTCCAAAGTTGGCCTCTAGGGGTAATCTTATCACTCCCCATGTTCTTTGCGGAGTACTCACAGCTGCAAACCTGCCCAAAAAGCCAAGAACTGGAGACGTGATGGGGAGCTGGTCAGGTGTTAATTGGAGCGAAGCGTTTCAAGAGCAGCTAAGTTCAATGTTAAGGCACTTAACAGTTGTTAATTGCGGACGCTCCCCGCCACATTTCCCTCGGTGTAGCAGTTGGTTAGTGGATTGCTTAGCTGCTCCAGTGGGCCATTAATGGTGGCTCGGACCAGAAATTTACCAATTAAAAGTCATGATCAACTGAGGCGACGACCATCGCCAACTAGTTAATCATTACCAGCATCCCAATTGTGATTATCACCATCATCTTCATCATCATCATCAGCATCTTCATCATCATCATCATCATCATCATCATCATCATCAACGATGTTGACGTTGTCGTTTCGGTTGGTAACTTTTCGCACTTGGCCAAACTTCCGCTGAAGGCGAACCGAAACTTTCATTGAACAAGAGAGACTTCGGAATCGACGACTCGAGGCGAGTTGAAAAACTTCAATTAGCATTAATCTTGTTGACAAAATTTGTTTGTGCAAATCAACAGAACAACATGGCCAGCAACACTAAATGGCCAGAGATTTAAATGCGAAAACAGTTTGGCCAGATTGCCAGTTGGCCAGAGAGTTTCTGCATTTAACATATATATATTTTTAGAATGTTGCCATTAAAGCATCGCTTAGATTTTTGTCTTAGTAAATTAAGAGACTTGCCCCTTTCACCCATTCGATGGCCTTGTGGTTGCACTCACTCTGTGGCTTCCTCCGGTCTCCTCAAGTTTATCATTTTTGCTCTTTGCGGTCTTCATGCACTCTTTAATTTTATGTTTTTCCCAGCTTGTCCGCCTGCATTGGCATCTATAGCCATACCCTAGGAAAAGGTATACTTGGAATGGCCCACAGATACAAATCGAGTTGAAGCATTAACTATCAAGTTCTGGGAGTATAATCATAGCAATTAAGATTATCTACGACTGGCTTTATTTAACTTTTTAATCATTCTCACAGTTGATTGTTAAAAGTTCTAAATTAAATCTAAACAAAACAAACAAATTTAGTAAATTTTATGTTTGCTTTCGCTTTTTAATGTGATTTTCATTGCCAAGTAATTTGTAATAAGCCCCAGCATCAACTCATTTAAAAGTGATCGCCTTTAATACGAAATGATTAAAATAATAATAAAATAATAATAAAATAATAATAATAAAATAAAATATAAGCACATCATTAATTATGTTAACTGCCAGCAGTTAATACAGACATTGAGTGCCAGACGAAACCGAAAATCTGAAATCATTCTGACAACCCGAAATGCCAAACTGGTTTTACTTTTTACTTAAATAAATAGCAAGTTCAAAAGCCCGGATAGAATAACAAAACGTTAAATAAATCATTTTCTCAGATGCTAATTACTATTTAAATAAAAACTCTTTTACTTGAAGTTTGGCTCTGCCTTAATAGTATTTTATTTAAATATTTTTTTAAGGGTATTGATTGAGGGTAGTATTCAACTTTTCTTGAGTTCCCGTTTTATGTTGTTCCATTTTTTTATATTATTTTATTGCAGCTCCTTTATTGGCGGCTCCTGCTAGGGAACCAAAGGACCCGGGGCAACTTGCATACCGATATGATTGCCATGTTATCCGCTCTGACTTTAGCTTTGACTCTGGCTCTGGGGCTTCCGTTTCCCGGGTAACTGGTAACTGGACCAGCTGGTCACTGGTCCAGTTGTTTTGGCCGTGGCCCTGGCTTTGGTTCTTGGCCAACTATGACTAGAGGCGGCACTCATAAGGTAGCTTAATCGCTGGCACACATCAATTACGACGCAGTTGTGCGAATGGAAAGTTACTTTGCAGGCAAATCGCTCAAACGTCGGACTAATGAATATTGGCAGGACATTACCCAATGAATCGCGAAGGTCCAGTATCATTCCACAGCTCCATCACAATGATAACAATGAATTATCCCAGTATTAATTGCAGACAGGCGACGCACAATTATTCACTACTGTCCAGGCGGCTGCTTTCCAAACCCATTTCCATTTTTATGCACATTTTTTTGTGCGGCTTCGATTCGATACGATTCAATTTGGTCAGAAGGTCGCCCCGCGAATGCGCTGTCACGTAGGGTGTCGAAAAAACAGGCGGGAGATTTCGAAACTGGGACTGGGTCGCAATTGGTAACCGCCGCACAGGAACAAAGCCCGCGCACACGTCTCATTTCGACGCGTCTTTGGGTGCGTAATGCATAACAATTCGACTTGGATTCGAATAAAGTGAATTCGAGTTAGCTTCGGTTTGGTTTGGATTGGAATCGAACGGATTCCCAGATCGGTGGATCGACGGGCACGTACGTATGCGGAACCCGTTAGCCGCCCGATCGCAGGGCACAATAATTTCACTGGTTCCCCTTCCGTACTAATCAGTTGCCATGAGAATCCGCCTAAGGGGGCTCAGGTCTCGGGTCCCAGGTCTCCATCCAGCACCACACCTACCTCGTACTGGCCGTATATGCAAACAACTCTTATTTTCACATCTATCTGCTAGATACCACGTACGAGGGCCCAGCGTACGTGCGATTTGATATTTTAAGCAAATATTTAAAACAAATTACCACAGCACAAAATGTGTGTGAGAGCAGCCAAGGAGCTGTTGGGTCACTGTGGCTTTGAATCTCATTAAATTGGTAACAGAAAGATCTTTGATATGCCCAAAGTCCCTATTTATGGACAGAAGAAGTTATATCTTTAATTTAATATAAAAATATAACAAGAGCTTTAAACTTCTTAGAACCTTTTTAAGATGTACAGTTTTTTGAAAATATATATTTTTAAACAGTAAGCTAACCACTGTTACTGGTAAAAACAGAAAGGCGGTAGCGCTTGTTGCCTCTCAGTTAGTACAATATCTGAGCCCCCTTTTAGCCCCTGCACCTGCTCTTACCATTTGCCACTTTATTTTGTTCCCTGCCGCTGGCCAGTTAGTTTGTTTTGGTCAGTGTGGCCAAAATGCGCACACAAAAGCGCTAAGCTTTGGCTTAGAAATTGGGAAGCAATACGAAAGTGAGACGGCGGTCAATGTGCGTATATATTGGGGGCTGTTTTTAGGAATATCGAGGGGCATGTGGAGGGGCTACTGTCGTATAAGTTGTGCAAACAGACCGAAAATTCCCCCAAAACGAAACAAAGTAAGGCAGCCATGTAAAGTGCTTCACGTATGTGCTGGCCACGTTGTATACCACATGCATCTGAGAGATACAAATAGCGAATGCCCGGGAGGCGAAGTCAAGACTCCAAACTGCAACTGGAACTGCGTGTGTGGAATGGTCTCCGACTGGGACTCGGGACCACTAGGACGGGAACGGGATTCGGCCAGTTTATCAACGTCGGGTTAGACCGACCCGTTTCCCCTATGATTGTCAGATTGGCAACAAATTCGTATGGTTGCTGCTGCTGTTGCTGCTGCTGCTGAAATTATGTCAAACCTGTTTGATTGAAACACTGAAAATTGTCTGCAAATTGTTTTTTACAGCATTGCCCACCACCACTGTGTGTGTGTGTGTGGTGCAATCACCAAGGGGGTCCGGAGGCAGGAGGCAATGTGGGGGCTACAACGTAACCAATACGCGGCGATTGCTCTAATGCTGGCTCATTACCAATGCACAACGTCAACATTAACGGCAACAACAAAGGATGTCGGCTTTTCTACGATTTTCGAATTATTTTTGACATAATACAAAAATGTCGGGCTCTTTCTACGGTAAATACGGTTTTATTCAATCACAAAATTTATAGGAAGTGCATGGCGTTGGCGACGTATTCGATTTCTGTAATTGGATGTGCATTTCACAATTACGAATTGGAAAGCTCAAAAGTGCAATTATGCTTGTCTGCTCTCCTATATAGTTATCAGACTGCATCATAGGCTCGCCAATTATCATTGTGAAATATGTAATTTGAAACAAAAGTACAAAAGTATGGAAATATTGGAAGTGAAATTTTAGACACACGTTTGTTTAAATGCAGATGAAACCTCATTGAACACACTTAAAGTACAACTGGCCAAAAGAGTTTAAAGGGATTGTTCAATAATTTAAGCACATTGAACTCAAAATAACTAAGTTCGATAATACCCCACCCGTAAGATAGTTTTCTATTAGAATAAATGGTTTCTAACTAACCGAATCGGACTTAAATCTAGATTTAATATACTAGGCTATTATGGTCAGAAGGATTTGAAGGGTTCTGAAAGGATTCTTTTTACCAACTGAGCACTATACACACTCCTGAAATATCAGATCAAGTGCAACAGTTGCACATTCAAAGAAATTCCGTATTTATTTATTTACAATCCGGTTTAAAAATGTTCCATCAAAGAAGAGATTTGGTTGCAGCTTTATCTCTGCTCTTGGCTGCTGTGTGTGCCGGCTCTTGTTCAGTGGCCAAAAACAGACTGAATGGGAAATAAATGTACATATGTCTATATATATATATATATAAAAATACATATATATTAAATGTATGCAAACTGCATAAATGCTTCCTGAATCGAATTTAATTGTATCTGGTGTCTACATGCCGCATTCGTATCTGCATCTGTATCTGTGCCAGTAGCAGCGTGGCAGCCACAGTACACAGTACACAGTATGGTAGCTGCATGCTATATGTATCTGTATCTGAGCGATGTTGTCTATCCATTTGGATGGATGTGCATGTGGATGCACCCCCTCCGCTGCAACTCTGCGGCTTTCGGGTTTAATTGGCTGCGGGAATATTCCATGTGATTACTTAATGAGCCCCAACTTATGTTTACTACGCGAAACATCGGTTGGCTTCGGTCGCTTCGGTTCGCAGCTGAACTGCACAAAAGTTAAAAGGTTAACGCAAAAGCTGAAAAATGAAATAACACAGAACGATGGCAGAACAACTGCCCGCCCCCGCCGCCGCCCGCGACGTGGCCCCCGCAAACACGTAGTTTATTATTCAATTATGCATTCATTAAGGTACATAATTAATAATTTAATTAAAGGTAGCAAAGCGTAGTGCATCAATTTGTGGCAATGTTTCCTTTATTACTCATTTTCACGCACTCTGACTACGCGCCGTGCCATGTCTCACTGACTCAAAGCGTGGGCGGTTCCAGTATCAGTATCAGTATCAGTGGGTTAAGGAACTGGCACGGGTTAAGGGTTCCGCTCGATCGCCGCTCGAGGAAGTTGGCAGCAATCCGAGTTACTGGCTGCGGCATGCGTGATTTCCGATTGAAATCGAACGGCAAATCTCACAGCTTATTGCCTGCCAAATGATGCAAATCATTGTTCCAATATCTGTGGATGCAAAGATGACTGGCCAAAAAGTCTTGCGAGAATATTCCACTCGAGAAATCAAGTCTCTACGCCCCTCAAGACTGCAGTAATTCAATTAGTATCGATACATGGGATGCCGTCAGCGAATCATTTCACGCTAGTTTAACTTTAGCTTACAGATTGTTCTGTGATGTAAAAGGAAGTCAATCAATGAAGGGGTTGCCATTAAATATTTCCGCCTTAATTCGTAATTTACTGAGCTGTCAATAAACCTCTGCAGTTGAGTTATGAAACATCCGAGTGCATTCTTTGAAGTTCAAAGATGATTACCAGCATTCTATGATTTCGCAAGTCTACAAAAATGTACTTCACCGTCTCCGGTCTACTCCTCCTCATAGCCTTAGCCATTCTGTATCCTCAGAGCTTCGTAAGCAAAGGTCAAGAGGTGCTTGCGAAAGGCACCTGGGCAAAGGCCAGCAAATGCCACCTCAGGTCGGCGGCATCTTCATCTTGCCCGGGCCAAACTCTAATTTATGTCTTTATGGCGCATTACATTCAAGACAATTCACTTGCTTTATAACCTGTTAGAGTAAGTCTTTTACGGCCACATCAACGGCATGGCCTGGCGTTGGCGTTGGCGATGGCGCGGGGGCACCACTTGGCCGGAGATCAAAGCCAGGCCATGGTAATGACCCAGTTGGATGCGCGGGTAAACCTTTTAGCCAGGTCGGCGATGATTTCATAGCGACATGCATAATTAAAAGGCCGTTACAGGATGTACATGGTCAGGGTTTATGCTTAAACGGCCATGCACAAGCTATGGTAACAGCCTTAATTGGGCCAAAACGTTGACAGACTTATGTATACTACGTAAGGCCGAACACAAACCAAAGTCCGCACTACCGTTGGCCACTTTACGTGCAGAGTTTTTGGGCCACGTTCATGTTCAATGCCAACGCCATCGAGTGGAGTTAACCTTTCAATTGTCAATGGCCAATGGCCAACTGAAGATTCTGAGAGAGCCAGAAAGCCTTGCCGAAAACCAAACCCACTCTACTACACTCTGGGAAAATGTTTCTGGTTATTTTAATAAATTAAAGTAAATTTAGTAAACTCAATAAGTTCGGCAATTCAAAGTTGTAAAGGAAAAACTTCTTCTTGGCACTCATAGAAACCTCTGGTAAGAGCTTATATCCAGACAATTTCTCAAAATTAAGAACCATTTTAGTCCTGAAAATGTTAAAAATTTCTCCAAGTGCATGTGGCTCGGCCCAAGCTCAAGCTCAGAGGCGCGCTGGCTGTCAAGGCGGTCAGGTGCATTTATTGCAATTAAACACTTGTTGCTGCCAAAGCCGAAGTTGCCACCGCAAAAACAACGCCACATCTAACAAGAAGCGAGGCAAGATTAATACGTGTATTACGGCCGGGCCACGATTCGACAATTCAGCAATTCCACAAGTAGCTATGCTATAGCTATAGCTCTATGCCAAACATATATATACATTCGTATATACATATGGCTGGTACGACGATTTGCTTAGAATGCGACAACCGCCGGGCCCCAAATAAAAGCCAAAGTGCCGACCTTGTCAGTGGCTACTACAACGACCACTATTGCAAGCTATTGCGAACTATTGCTGCCGCTGAATCTCGAGTGGTTTTCCTTGTGTTTGATTTTTCAATTTTTGCAGCACAAAGCGAGCACTCGAACGCATTCACACACATTCGCAGAACTAATTTGTTAAATGCAATCCACCTGGAAAACGGAGCGAAATAGTGTCTAATGGAATCGGGCGGCCTTAAATGATTTTAATATTGCATTAAATCTGCTCATCAATGGTTCATCTATTGTTAATTCATGTCAACTATCTGCCATTCTGAGTGTTTCACTCTGAACCGTTGGAATTTTAAAATTACATGCATATCACAGCGTTCGGTGAATAATTAATAAGTGTAATGGGAAAGCCATCAGCATAGCTATGGTCTTTGCTAAAGATAATTACATAAATTAAACGAATATGTAGAATTTAATATGTGGCCAAATGGATAGGTTCTCTGAGTTTTGACGTTTTGAATTTAAAAGCGAAAAGTATGACCCACAATTAAAATGATTTTTAAAGAACTATCATTGAACAAGCTATTAAAGCAGGTTGTGTATTTATGTGCGTTATAATTATTGTATGGCTTCTTATAGAGGATTTATGTATGTTCATACATACTTTCAAATTCCATGTTTTATGCTTACAATAAGCCTATTATTTTATTTGAATATTAAAGAGAATAAAGTTTGCTTTTTAAATTACTTAAAAAAATAAAGTTTGCCTTTAATATTCTAATTCAATTCTTAAAATTTCCCAGAAATTTCATATTTCAAAGGGACTTACAATTATGTAGCTTTAATCGTGGCTTTTAGGTTTTAATGGTTAATCAAAAGGCAATTATTGGGGAAATGTAATACTCACAATGAAAGCTGCTTCTAGTAAAAGTGTAAAAGACAATTATTTGGGAAATGTGATATTCACAATGAAAACTTCAATGGACCGTGATTGGCTAGTAAACAATTTAAATGAAGATGTTTCCAATCGGTTTCATGGTCAGGCTGCTGCTGTTGCTGCTGCTGCTGCTGTTGCTGCTGCTGCTGCTGTTGCTGCTGCCACCGTTGTTGTTGAGTTATTTATGCATATTTTACAAGCTTGGCAAATGCTAAACGAAGAATGGCGGCTCTGGGCACTTTGAATGCTTTGCGTCCGTTGGCTGCTAATTCGCAGCAGAAGCAATATTCGCACATTTATCGATTACAAATCAATTTCGTGCAATTGCACATCTCACGTAACGTTGGCAGCCCCTCTTGGCCAGGCTTTGGCTGTGGCTCTGGCTCTTGGCCTGGCTTAACTTGCACTTTGCACTTGGGAAAAATTATATAGAATATTTGAGATAATTTCTAAAGTTCTTATAAATTATTTAAAGGTTGAATTTGTTATTGAAATATGCGAAACTTGGAATGGCAAGGTCCTGTCTTAAAAAATTTAGCTAAAACAGGAAACATCTTACAATTGTATAATAATTGAATTTGTAGTTCTTAAATGTGATTTTAAATTATTTTTTAAATTGTTTTTATGGGGTTTTTTATTCTGTAGATTTTAGGCTGCTTTTTATTTCAAGTGTGGGCTCTGTGACTCTGGCTTCGACTCGTGTGCAATGCATCGCTGCCGGATTACCCCCCGATTAATGCTGCTTGCATACAAATTGGCGCATTTACGTTCGCCTTCACCTGAACGGGAGGATTGGGGAGCTGTTGGGGGGTGCCTGAGCTGGAGCTGGAGCTGGAGGAGCCGGGGGTCCTGAGGAGCCCCAGCTCAGCTCAGCTCAGCTGAGACATCCACAAGATACGAACACGCGCGCCTGCACTCGTTAGCCGAGTCTGAGAGCATTTGCTTTCTTTTGGCATTCGCAAGGCAACTCGAAAATTGCATAAACAACACGCGAAATGAAAACAAGTGAATGAGAGCGGAGGAGGGTGTGCGAAATATAAATTACACCGCGATAGATGCATGCAAATTTCGTTTTTAATGCTCGCATGCAAATCGCTGGCATTGTCGAACGCTTTAAGTTCGCAAACAAACTGGACTGGACTGGCGGCTCTTCTCTTCCGGCAAATCCTAATCAGTATGACTGGCCCAGTGCCAGTCACACTCGAAATCCCGACTATCCTGGCAACGCTGGAAAAAAAGGGGGAAAAGCGAAGCGAGGTGACAACATAAGCAGACTTTTCGCGGGATTTGTCAAATATTTGCGCTACGCTATGCTCATCCAAAAACGAAAAAAAACGAATAAAAAAAAGGAGATCCAAAAAACTGCAATGTGGAATCCCCAAACTCAAACCGAAAACCCAGAGCCAGAGCCAGAGCCAATCCCTGGGCTAACCCCCTCACTTTTTGTGTGCGCTTTCACGCCTCTCGCAAGGCGGCGGGCAAACTTTTATTATTATTTCATTTTTTGCCCCGCCTCGCAAGTTCAAAAAGTTTAATGCTATTTGACTTTGATTCAATGTTTGCATTGTGCCCGGGCACATCATCGATTATTTTCCACTTGACGCCCCTCGCAAAGTCCACCCACCAGGCCCATGGATGTCAGCCGTTCTCCTCCTGCTCCTCCTCCACGTCCTCCTCCATCAGCTCATACAGCCACGGATCCCAGTTGTTTGTGGTGGACAAATGAAATATGTTTGGCCGGCACCGCCAAATCAAAGCCCTGACTCTGCCGACAATGCCCGGGTACGAGTGTTTTGATAAATTGCGAATTAATTGAATTGCTATGACACGAAACTTAGCACTCTTTTTTTCGTGCTATAATTAAAGAGTTGTCAGCCTGCCATCCGACGTGTCGCCGAATGATTGCTGGGCTTTTCGTGCACACAAATATAGAGACTTTAATTACTGTTGGCCGCTGTGATTTGTGTTTCTTGTTTCCAGATCATTCAAATGTTGATAGAAGCAAAAACATGTACAGTATTTATTAGGGATACATAAATTTATATCATTACATTACATTGCAAACCTTCAAAATAACAACATGGTATGTATATTACATATGTATTTAAGGGAATATTTGTGCGTTTATTAAGTTTCAACGTTTATTGACTTAATATAAGTGATTTGTATAATGAAATTATAACTTTATCATGTCAGCAAATGTTTATATTCTTTAATAATTTGTATTTATTAACTTTAATATATGTATATTATCAATCAATCATTTCTACAAAGCACTCACTTGCTAATCACTTTTTACAAATCAGCATTTAAACCGCATAAATCATAAAATAGTCAATGCCAAATGAAAAACAACTTTTTAACGACTAGAACTTTGAAAATAGAACCAAGCAAACGATTGGAAATCGCCAATAAAAAAAAACTAAAGTTGTCTTTTAACATTTAAATATAATTGTTTAAATCAAAACGTGACGAAAAAATCACAAAGATCTTGGCAAAGACAATAAGCAGACCTTTGAAACTCTAATTTTTCCAAACGCAGTAATCCTAATAAAATGTCATAAATACTTTGATGCTTCAGAGTCCTGTGGTGTTATTTGAACTTTGTTAGTTCTAAAGAAGTAATCCGATTTTTGTTAAAAAAAACAACTGTAACCCAAACATGTATGTGAATTTAAACGTAGCCAAAATAATCGTTAAACCCAAAAAAGAAATATAGCACCAAAGCCGCAAAGTAACTGAGATTCCCCAAAAATCGTTGTTTATTACCGACTTGCTAACTGCTATTTTAAATAATGCCCGGAATTAGCTTGGGTAAGAAGTGTTTTTCCCCATTCGACTTTGGGTTTGGCCAGACTTGCAGCTCGTTCGGAATGCACGAAAAAATAAATAACTGAAACCATCGGGGTAATATAATAATCCACCTGGTTATTATCGATTCTTTGCAGGCATAACTCCAGTTGCAATGGCCAAAACAATGAATTATTTCCCAATTGCGCTGTGTTTGTGTATAAAATTTGGTAAATTCAATGAAATTTCACACATTTTTCTGTGCACGCCCGTGCTGGCCCCTCTCCTGGAATTGCGGAGCGAATCCAACTCGTTTTTGGGGTATTTTTTTTTTAGAAAGCCACTACCAGTACAACACACATATTTAATGGCATTTGTCATACGACAAGTAGTGGAGCAGATTGGCCATAATCCCATGTAATTCAAGACTCACCGCTTTAGCTGGCTGCACTGATCCCACGCCCACAGATTGGAGTGGATTTCGACAAATGGATGGCAAATTACAGGCCGCACGAATCTTTGCAAGCGTTGCAGGGATATCAGAGTATCTGCCAATTTTGTGTACTATCTTTTTTATTCCTTTTTTTTTATAGTCTTTATACACTTTCGAAATATGTTTTCAAATGCTTTTACGCGGTTTTTATGCCGCACGCAATCTTGCACAAGAGAGTATCCAAAATCGTTGCAGGCAATGCCAAAAACACACAATGAGCGGCAACAGGTTGAGTCCGCAATCCGATCGATAACCGATACGAAAATCCGATTGGAGTCCCGAATGGAGTTTCAAAACTGATTTTCGGGGCGAGACGAGACAAGACAAGCGTTACGCGTTCCAGAACCGCGCTGCCAGGCAGACGAAAGCAGACTCAGCTCGACTGCGGCTTGCAAAAACCACAACACCTGACGGCGGCTCAGCGGCTCCGCAGCTCAGTGGTTCGGCGGCTCACTGATTCGGCGGCTCAGCGGTTCGCCGACTGCGACTGCGACTGCAACGTTAACGCCAACGTCAACGTCGACAGCGGCTTTTGGTGGGCGGTAAGTCGAGCTCGGCGGCAGCGCCTAAAAACAGTCAAATTGAGTGGCGCAGTTTGGATCGCGACTTGAAGTATGTAACTAACTAACACCAGCCAGCATGCAGGTTGGTCTGAGGAACTGGGAATAGGAATGTTATGGTCTAATTTAATGAAGCCTCGTAAATCCCATGCTATTAAGCGGAGAGAAGTAAACAGTGTTAACCATTGGAGAGCTAGTCACTCAGTAAGGAAAAAATACTGCGAATCTATTGCAAAGAAATCTGATAGAGAGTTATTTTACGCATTGATCTAGTTATAAGTTAAAGTTTATTTTTTGGTAACAACTTAATGCTCAGATTACTCCTTTTTTACATACTTTTTAAAAAAATACTACTGATATAATTAACAATTTCTTTAAATCTTTAAAAGAAGTAATAAAGCTAAAACCCAAAAAACTACTAATAAATTCTGCTTTTCTGTTATCATTATATCAAATTCCAGAATTTGTTGTTGTATACATTTTTTAAGTGATTATTTTCCTTTAACATAAATATTCCCATAGAAAGCAAATACTTACTTTCTCAACTTAACTAGTATTTTCCTGGTTAGTGTTTCACATATTACGCATACGTCGTGTAGGCAATTAGTAATAAAATTAATAATAACTAACTGTCATATCCTATAATTATGTTTATCTGTGACAATATTTAAGTATTTTCCACGACAAAGCTTATGGAAAATATGCCACTTGTAAACATTAAACCGTGTAAGATTTAGTACGAACCTACCCCCCATTGTTCTGACACGGACCTTTGGCTGACTCATGCCCGACTGCAGTCCGCACATCCGCTCAACCGCAGTCGCAGTCTCTATATCCCAATCCCAATCCGAATCCCGATCCGAAATCCCAGCCCAATTGGTATGCCTGCACCGTTCGCCCGGAGACGTCGTTCGACGTAGTTCGCTCATAAATTTTGCATTTGCTGTGTGATTTTCCTTTTTAGACGCGACAAGATTTCACTGATTTTGCTGCGTATAATATGTATATTCTCGACTGGAGTGCTGAACGTACTTTTTTTGCTGTTTTTGGGGTAATCGCAGGTCCGCCATCAATCACGTAATTCCCAGCATGTTCCGTCGCCGATCCATCTGTATCTCGAGTCCAGTATCTTCTCACAGCGAAACAAAGCCAGCTCAAATATCTCTCGCATAACTGCTACCCGAAACAAAAGGCCGCCCATTAATGACAAATGCCAAATAAGAAAAAATAAGAAAAAAAAAAACAAGTACAAAAACAAAATAATAAAGCAATATTGGCGAGCCGTCATTGCATATTAATGGTGCCCTCATCAAAAGGCACTCGAGTGCACACTTCTGCGATGTGATCCGATCTTGTTCGAGTCTGTGTTCAAACACTTGACAATGACATGATTCGCTGTGATCTTTAATTACTTTATTTTGTGGCCACAATGGCCCACAGACAATCTGACGCCTTAATAAACTCATAATTGTAGTTATTGTTGTAAAATTAAGCTTCTGTCAAACTGTTTGCTTTTACTTGCCTGACTTGGCTATTATACAAGACTTATTAAGGGCTGGCGATTAAGCGATAGTGTTTATTTTACTCTGTTAATCAAATAGGTGAAATTCCCGGGTTCGAAAGGGTTAATGTTAATTTAATACATATTTATTTGTTCTGTTATATCGAGGAAGGAGGAAGCAGATGCTCTCGACTAACCCCCCTAATGACCAGTACTGGCTTCCGAATTTTGCATAACGCTTAAAGTATTATGAGATGAAAAGGTCAATGCAAATTCCCAGACTGGAGAGCAGCCGAAAAAACTTGAATATTGAATAATAAATAGTTCGGCAAAAGCACAAACTTTTAGTTTCGATTAAAAATTCTAGTTGCTTGTCAATTCAAATTCCTGCTGCGATTAGTCTGTCTAAAGACTGTCTAAAATTGTTTGGGGTTTCTGTATGCATATATATATATTTTTAGCATAAGAGATTTATAGATCATCAAGCGGACTTGATTACCCACATGCACCGCCAACTGGGGAACTTATCGCCATAATCAGGTGGATTGGCCACTTTGAGGCAGCCACAAATTGAAACTGCAATAAAGCAAACGGGATTTTGAGAACCCTATAAAAAGTGAGCCATAAAAAAAAGAAACTAAGGCGCAACTTGACCTTGTCGCCGCACAAAGAATCCAAGTGCGATTTCGGCTCTAAATCCGGCATTGAATTTGAAAACAATCTAAATGGTTGCACCCCCGAAAACTGGCCAACGACAGAACCATCACCATCACCATGATAATGGCCTAAGCAAATCGGCAAGTCATTCAGGTTTTTGCCATGCGATATTCTCGCAAATCAGCAAGCAAATAGCGCCAAACAAACAGAGACCAAAGTCAAAGTCAAAGTCTGAGAGCTGCAAATCCGAAAGGTAATTGCCAGGGCTAATTCGGCATACGGCTTACGGCTTACGGAATCGCGTTCTCGAGAAGTTGAGAACTCGAGGAGTCTAGAATCGACTCGTCACTGCATAATTATTCGGGGGGAGGCCTCTCGATGATGATGAGAGGGCTAGTGTCGGGTAATTTGCCGCTTCTGCCGTGATTTACTATTGACTCTGGTGTCGGGCTCCTTGATTTATTTTATGACTCAACGCAACGCATCGCACGGCAGCATACAAGTATATGTTCACCCCTGTTCCCAGCCTGCAATGTGGGTCCTATGGGGCGGTGGAAATACCCATTCCGATGCCTGCAATACCCTTGGGGAGCATTTATTTTGATAAATGCCGAAATATTTTGATGGAATCTTAAAGATGTTAACACAGAAAATATAGTTATCTGAAATCATTACTATAGATTAAATCTGTAATAATATATATTAAAGTAAGACCGCTAAACTCTTTCTACTTCGATTTATTTAAGCATTTGTTTGAAAAATATTGTAATGTCAAAACAATAAATTACATAATTAGGATTCTATATTATTTAAAAAATTTGTTATTATTTATTTATTATTAAGAATACCAATAAATTACATAATTAGGATTTTATATTATTTAACATATTCTTTATTATTTAAGCAACAAAAAAGACAATATTTACCTGTTTTAGTAACTTTGTTTTTAATTCTTTTTAAAAGTTAAGATCGTTATTCAAAAAACTTTACTCTATCTTCTCGTTAACCCCAAAACTTAATCTTAAAATAATTTTACAATTATATGTATAAATAGAGATAAAATGTAGATACCTTTTCTTGTTATGTTCTCTTTACGACTCCCCATTAATGACTCATAGATTTTATATGTTTATTTAATTGGTTTGACAGATCTATATATTTTTCTTTGGGATTTCACAACTTGGCAAAAATAAAGTAAACCCCGTCCAAAGGGTATAAAAATATCAGTCACGGTAGAACGCAAAATTACCAACACATTGGCTGCAGCACACATGGACATGGTTGAACGGAATCCATTGAAATTCAGAGCGGGTTCAAAGACGGTCGGCCACGGCAACAAATCGTGCAAACAACAACCCGCCGAATTGCATAGAGCAACATCTTCATGGCGGCAGGGTGGAAAAGCGGACAGGAGAAGCACCAGCTGGGAGCTGGGAGCTGAGAGCTGGGAGCTGGTAGCTTGGATAGCGATAAAGTCACAGTCCAGAGCCAAAGCGATTCAGCTAAATGCATTCGAGTGGTTTATTGATTGGGTTTCGTGTGCGCGGCAAGCGCAAAAAGTAGGAAAATCTATTAATTTAACTCGGGAATAAGCAAATGCATCTCAAGTGGCCCAGACGCAGATCGGGAATAGCAAGACGGGGTGGAGCTGGGCTGACGTCGGCACGGACCTGACTGGGGGCCCGTTGACAGGTGTTGACTGGCCAGTCGTCAGGCCATTAATGAATACGACAACGAAAGCACAGACAATACTCCGGCTTTTCGACTAGAAGATACCTCCGGTCACTCATGTCTTCGTGCACTGTTTGGAAATAATTCAATTTTAAATGGAAATCGTAGACAATACTGACGTCAATACGTTAGCATGACTGGTCGAGATGCCAGAGATAATAATTGTTTATTTATAGGTTTACTACTCAGCGAAATAGTATACATTTAAGGCGTAAAGAGTGGTTAAGCAAATAAGCTGAGCGTAAACAACACATTTGACTACGTACTTGATGTTAACATCTAAATAGTAGTTATACGTCGCACTCTTGTTGACAAGAAATTGAATCACAAACTAAGCTGAAACGGTACTCCAGGCGTAGCATTTGTTTAGAATTTTAGAAATTATAGTTTAAAAAGTATAGAGTAAAAATATAAATATTTCCTACATCAGTCCATAGAATATACTCCACAACTAACGAGTACCAAAACTTGGAAATACTACGCGATCAATCTATTTGATGTTCGAATTGAGAGAATTTTTCCATAGCAAACCTCTGAGCTAGGCGTGTACTTGACTTCCGACTTTGACTTCAAAGTTGAGTGTTACTCGATAGTTTATTTACCGAATCTAATAATATTTGACTTTCATCAATTGGCAATCCAGTGGCAAAAACGCATCCAAGCAATTAGCGAAGGCTAAGGCTATAGCTTTAGCTATAAGTCTTTAAGGGAACACGCGGAAATGATGGGCCCTAGCGAAGGCCAAGGTGCAAGGCAGTCAGTACACGGTACTGGCTGTGTATTAAAGTTAACGCACTGTGACCAAATTGCACAGCCTCTTAAATAATAATTACTCGCTGGCCACCCCAAAAGGTCGGTGCCAAATGCTTAGTCAATGTAATTATTGTGACGAAACGCCCTTGTCTGGGACTAGCTGTATGAATAGGTAACAAGAAAGGCAACTAACTTTGGCACGCCGAAGTTCGTATACGCTGACAGATTGCAATTGGATCATTAATAATATATCCATATAAAATATAAATTACTTTCATATTCATATTATATTTAAAGTTTTACATTATCCTCAACATTTAACGATGGTTCCTATGGCAGCTTTTGGATATATTCGTCCGATTTTCAAAAATTAAAACTTAAATTCTAAAATAATAAAGAAAATATCATGTCTCAAAGTAAATTTAAATGTGCTAAATACCGGATAAGTTATAATTTTTTTATAAAAATTGGATAGTTTCAAAACTGAGGGATAGTTCGTGTAGAAACGGGCAGATGGACATGGCTAGATCGACTTGGCTGATCAAGAATATATAAACTTTATGGGGTCGGAAATGACTCCTTCACTGCGTTGCAAAATTCGGACTAAAATTATAATTATAAAATTGATCATATTCCCAATGTTTCCCCATATTAGCAGCTCATGGAACTGTAATTATTTTGACACATCTATTAAATGATTAGTTATGGTAGAATTTAAAGTCAACTTGGGTTAAAAAAATATTTATTGCTCCCTTGAAAGTTAAGTCGACTCCCTACCCAAAAATAACAAAGTCAATACGAAAGCAGCTACCCCAAAACTCCTTTATAAACATACTATAATAGAGTAGAAACATTCAAATAATAAAATTGATTAAAATCATTTAAATGAATACCCCAAAATTGCTAAAATTTCAGCTTGAACCCGGAAACTAATAAACTTTCTCCCCCAACTAAAGAGTAGGGCTTATAGGGTCTAGTGCTGTTTGTGGAATTTTTCAAAGACGAAATAAAAGCGCATTTAAATTTATTACGGGGAATATAAACACTGTAAAGTGCTAAAATGCTGTCTGGTAGGGGGCATCGTTTGGGTCATTTCACCGCCTGATTAACCGCTAATGTCTATATGGATAAATAATTATGTCATAATTATTTGGGGGGTAACACGGGAACCTAATTTGATGTCAAAAATAAACGAATTTTGCGCAAATTTTCTCACTTTTCTATTAGCAGCCATGGGGAGAGTATTGTTCATTTGCCTGCTTGCTTTATTATTACAGCATCATCACAGTGTAAAATATATAAATACTTTCTTTTTATTTACACAAATTCAAATTGATTCTAATCTTTTAGACAGCCGTGATCTTCAAGATGACGAATGCCGTGTGTGAGTCCTACAACAAATCCTGGGTGGAATTCGGACTATGTCGCCTGCGAGCCGTGAGTCGAAACAAAGTCTGCTTTAATGTTAATGCCACCCTGCTGCATCCGGTGCACGATGTGATTATAAAGGCCCAATTGATGAAGAAAGCCAATGGATATAAGCCATGGCTCTATAGTGTTACCTTTGATGGCTGCCAGTTTTTTAGGCGGCGAAACAATGCTCTAATTCGCATAGTTTGGGAACTATTCCGGGAGTACTCAACACTCAATCATTCGTGTCCCTATGTGGTAAGTTTAAAGCCTGGCTGATCTGTTATGGTTATCTCGTATTTCACTTTTAGGGTCTGCAGCAAGTTAAGGACTTTTATTTGAGATCCGAGAAGCTGCCTACCCCAATACCCACTGGGGACTATCTACTGATGATCGACTGGCTATTTAGCAAAAAGCCCCAAGCTGCCACAAATGTTTACTTCACCTTCGTGGAGGATCTTAAGGACAGTAAATATAAATTGTATAAATCGATGATAGAAAATTTTTAATAATAAATAAAAATAAATTAATTGGTTAAGGGTGAGAAACTATTTATTTTACCGAGTTATTCAGCTTATAATATCTTAAATTACTTTGAAAGATTAAATATTTGATGTATATATTTATGGTTTGTTTACCTCCTGCCATAACCCTGGAAGAAGGCTAAACAAAATCCCAAAAAAAAAGTGAAATTCAATCACGCCTAAAAATGTTTAAGTTGATCCTCAGTTTGAAAGACAGAAATGGCTCTTATCTGAGGAATACAAATGCGATTATTAAATCTGTTTTGTTGAGACCACCAAAAGAAGTTCCGCAACCAATGCAAAATCGTAATCGATTTAAACCAAACACTTTAAAAATAATTACCAATTACGCTTATTTTAAATTCACATTCCGTTTGCACAACAATAAACAAAAAACAGCCTTGCCTTTGTTGTTTGTTGAAGTAACAAAATATATACATTGAGATTGTTGTGTTGCCCTTGCAACACCTATGGTTTTGTAGTACATTTTAGAGTGTAGTTTATTGGTTTCTATGTAAATCACAAATATAAAAAATATATATTTTTTAGGTTTAAAGTCGTATGGTTGTAGCCTTAAGAATCTTCCATAAAGTAGACTGCTTCATAATAATACAATTTCAGCGCTTAATTTCTATTTTGCAATGAAACTTGGTTATACGTAATTTATTTTAAATTTACCTGCTTTAATTTGGGGAATTATCAGGTCGTAAACGTAAGGTATTTTTAAAATAATACGGTTGAAGGTACTTAAAATGTGTCTTGTTAAATAAACAGTTCTATTTTTATTCGTAACAAAACTATTATTACTTCTTATACATTATAAAAAAGCAATAAATGTATATAAATATGAAAATAAATAAAAATCATTGCAATCTTTAACTCGACCAGTGAGAACAAGGTAGTTTCTTTCTCACACTGCTTAAAGACTTTACCTTCCGTCAAATGATTACGTTTTTGATCACTTCACGTTAGATTCTTACGTTCTATTTTGAATCAAAGTTTTCCACCTTTCCCATCAAAGTTATAAACCTCTTTTGACCAAAGCTAAGTTTTACACCATTTTCAATTATTCTGGCAACACTCTTTGTTTAGACAACAACTCCGTTCCAAAGAGTTTTCTGGATTTTTTAGGGGAAAATGTCAACCTTTTGAGATTTTTTAGGAGGAAAGCCAAATTAGCATCTGGCAACACTGTATTGATTAATAACAATAAGAATTTTGCACAAACTTGTAGGCCGCAGTTTCTGCAGATTCGCAGCCACCATGGACATGATAAACAAATTTTATTCGACGGCCGTGCAGACGGTGTCCACGCTGTCCGGCGTGCTGCCCGGAAACAATGTGACGCGCGAGTACGAGGTGCTGGAACAGGTGTGCACCGCAGGAGTGGGTGAGGTCTTCCCTGGACGGTGTTCCCCAACATATTGTGACTAATATCGTGGACTTGATCCAACCGAACAGGTCTCATGTGGAAGGTGTACAATGGCTACAAGAAGAGCACCAAGCAGGAGGTGTCCGTGTTCGTGTTCGAGAAGAAATCCCTTGAGCGCTGGTCCAAAGATGACCGGGAAACTATGCTGGAAACGCTGCGCAGGGGCGTGCAACAGTTGACCAAGATCCGTCACCCACATGTGCTGACCGTGCAGCATCCGCTGGAAGAGAGCCGGGACTCGCTAGCCTTTGCCACGGAGCCCGTGTTCGCCTCGCTGGCGAATGTCGTCGGCGACAACGTTCGCTCCGAGAAGAAGCTGTACGACGTGGAGATCCGGCACGGCCTGCTGCAGCTGTTTGATGGCCTGCAGTTCCTACACCAGGACGCCAAGATTGTGCACCGCAACATATCGGCCGAGACGATCGTGATTAACAAGAACCGCAGCTGGAAGCTGTTCGGCTTCGACTTCTGCATCGCCAACCAGCCAGCGACGGACGGGACCCCGAATTGGCCCTTCCGGGAGTACACTACCTCGCTGCATGTTCTGGCGCAGCCCAGTCTGGAGTACACGGCTCCGGAGGTGGCCTTGAACAGTTTAAACACTCCCGACAGTGATCTCTTCTCGTTGGGTGAGTAAGGGAAAATCCCCAAGTAAATAATAATGTTTAATTTAATGCGTATTAACTCGCAGGCGTGCTCATCTTCACCATCTATTCCGGCAAGCCTCTGAAGATGTTTGGTAGCGATTACAGCGGCTTTCGGCGCTATGCCAACGATCTCAACCAGCGCAAATATCCACCCATGAACGCGGTGCCCGGCGAGCTGACCGAGAGCCTCAAGGCGCTACTGCATCCCAGTGCTAGTCTGCGGCCGAAGCTGCACGAGCTCAAGCAAATCGCCTACTTCCAGGATGTGGGCGTCAAGACTCTTAGCTATTTGGACTCGCTGTATCAGTGGGACAATCTGCAGAAATCCAAGTTCTACAAGGGCCTGCCCCAAATCATTCCGACGCTGCCGCACCGCGTCAATCTGCACTCGATCCTGCCGTATCTGGTCAAGGAGTTTGTCAACTCCCCGATGATTCCCTTCGTTCTGCCCAATGTGCTGCTAATCGCGGAGATGAGCAGCCAGCGCGAGTACTGCGACCATATCCTACCGCACCTGAAGCCTATCTTCAAGCTGACGGATCCCATACAGATCCTATTGATTTTCATGCAAAAGATGGATCTTTTGCTAAAGCTGACACCCGCGGAAGAGGTCAAGCAGAGTGTGCTGCCGCTGCTGTATCGCTCACTGGAGTGCGATATGCCCCAGATTCAGGATCTCTGTCTAGCCGTGCTTCCCACATTCTCCACCCTGATCGACTACAACGCCATGAAGAACTCGGTGCTGCCACGCATCAAGAAGCTGTGCCTGCAGAGCAGCAATGTGTCCGTGAAGGTCAACTGCCTAATATCCATTGGGAAGCTGTTAGAGAACCTGGACAAGTGGCTGGTGCTGGATGAGATCTTGCCCTTTCTGCAGCAAATTCAGAGCCGAGAGCCTGCCATCATCATGGGCATTATCGGTGAGTAAATTCTGTTTATTTTATAATAATAATTCGATTTTGTTTCTGTTTCTATTCGATCCTTGAAGGAATCTACAAAATTGCGATGACCAATACCAAGCTGGGCATAACCAAGGATGTGATGGCACACAAATGCATTCCCTACCTAGTGCCCTTAAGTGTAGAGAACGGCCTGACCATAGCTCAATTCAATACGATTATAGGCCTCATCAAGGAAATGATGGGCCGAGTGGAGCAGGAGCAGCGTGAGAAGTTGCAGCAACTGTCCACCATTCAGAGAGACAACAAGTAAGTTTTAATTATTAAGGATTCGATTTTAATATTCATTCGAACGATCTCGCTTCAGACCCAAAGATGCTTCCGAAATATTGGCCAATGAGCTGGACAGCAGTTCTGCCCTTTCGCCCAGTGGTGGCGCCAACAATGGCAACAAGATCAACGATGACATGTTCTCGGGCTTCACTGTGGGCCAACCGAAG
Organism: Drosophila watanabei; assembly: GCA_008042575.1. Lineage (NCBI taxonomy): Eukaryota > Metazoa > Arthropoda > Insecta > Diptera > Drosophilidae > Drosophila > Drosophila watanabei. The sequence continues at coordinate 21,995 of VNJS01008258.1, forward strand.
GCAGCCAATACCGCTCCCCTGGCGCCCGTCAAAGCCAAAGAGCAGCTCAAGTACGCATCAATCAAGTCGACTATGAAGACAACCATACGAGACTCAAGAAACCCTTTCGATCTTCCAGAATAACGCACAGCACTGTGTCGGCGCAGCCAGCTGGCAGGCCAGACATTCTCTCCTCGATGATGCAGAGCAACCTGACTGGCCTGGGAACGACAGCAGCTACTACTCAATCGATGCCAGCGCCAGCACCAGCACCGGCACCCATGCAGATCAATAATGGCTGGCACAGTGCCAATCCGTTGGTTATGAACCACCAACTGGCCTCACCACAGGCCAGCAACAATAACTTCTCCTCTCTGGATAACCTGGATCCCTTTGGCGGTGGTACAGGTGTCACAGCGACCACCAAGCCAAACACGAACGGTGCCAACACATACACGCTGCAGCAGCCGACAGTTAACTATATTTACCCTGCCGGCTACAGTCTGAACAGCATCCAACAACACCAGCAGCAACAGCAGCAGCATCTTCTGGGCAAGCCCAGCCAGGCTCCGACGCTCCAGCCCCAGACACAGCCACTGTTACCGACAGATAACCAGAACCTCAATGCACTCTCCCAGCAGGACATTCTTAACTTTTTGAACTAGACACAGTTGTAGCCAATTACCACATATTCCATATATATCTAACAGCAGGGCCAACTCTATATACACCAGGTTGCGTCAGACTTTTAGGAAAGAACTAAAACTTGATGCGGCAAAAACAAGAGAATATAGTCACCTCTCATCATTTTCTGCTGAGTGAAATATCTTTTTCTTCAGCTACATTGTTAAGACTTGTCTATACCTCATGGCTTTGCCGCTGGGACTTCGACTTACCATATTATTCACATATATACATACCTATAAATATATATATAAATTGATCTGTACGAGGTGTGATTGTCCTGTGTACGTGTGTGTGCTGCGTGTTTGTTAGAAATGTTTTAAATTATATTATGTAGATTTTAACACGAGTCCTTTGGCTCCTCGCTCGTTGCCACATTCCGCAACCGATATCAAACGCAAAACGAAATGAAAGCGTTTAGTTAAAAATAGAATATGTATTATTATTGTTAGCTAGACAAAAGAGCAAACCCCCTAAGTTCTGTGCAATGGATCCTTACCCATGTATATTTTACAAAGTATATGTTTTAATTCGAAGTAAACTAAGTAAAGATGTATTATTTAATATATCAAAATATGTTATTTAATATCGGTTATTGTTTGCTATTTTAAAGGATTGATTTAATTTTATAATAATAATCATTGTAACAACTAAGAGCTTTTTCGTCCTTGTTTAATATCTTTTGTTAAACAACTAACTAATAAAATTACAAAATACAATTGCACAAGTGTAGTTTTAAAACACAAATGAGGTTTTTAATTTGTAAATCAAAAGGAATGTATTATCTAGCTAACAACTTTCTTCTCCTTTTCGGCCTTGGGCAGTTCAACTTGAATCACGTATTGGTTGAACGGGGATCCCATATATAGGTGACCTTTGAACTCCAGGACATGCGATATTCCAGCAGAGGATCTATCGAAACCATGCAGCGATCTGACTATGTTCCCATTCCAGTCCACACGCACAACAGTCGTCCTATTTGGAGTATTTCTATTGGCCCACTCGGTGAACCCGTGGAACAGACGATCCCCCACAGTGTTGGGATATACTTGGTTCAGATAGCGAAAGGGAAGCTGCATCAGGGCCATGAGGCGGGCGAGGAAAAACCGCAGCCTTGGATGGGGAGATAAAATGGCAAAAATATTGGGGTTCTCGCTGTCTGCGGCGATGCCCAGAGGCACCCATATTCCCTCGGCATCAGGGGTGAGATTATCCGGTAAGCCTGGCAGGCCGTCAACGAAGACTTCGCTTTGACCAGCCCGAGGTCCCTTCAAATGATATTTGGTCAGACGCATGCCAGTCGTTTCCGAAACGATAATGAAATCCTCCTTGGGACTTAAAGCCAGGCCGTTGGCAAATGCCAACTCATCCAGAAGTACCTCATTGGTCTTATCCTTTCGAAGGTACCTAAAAAGACTGAAGGAGAGCGGATAATTATCCCTAAAACCGGAAGGATTTCTCCAAAATGAACTTACCGACCCGAAGGATTCGCGAACGGAGTCAACAGAAAGTCATCGGTTAGGGAGTCGGTCCAGTAAATGTCACCCTCGCGACTAATTGCCACCGAATTAAACAACTTTGCCGGTCTATTTACTTTCTTGCCGGGAAGTACTTGCTCCGGAGACACCAACATGGTCTTCTGATTCGTATCTAAGTTGACCTGCCATAATCCATAATAGGCATCGGCAATAATCATATTGTTTCCCTTGAGGTCAAAGGCCAAACCCACGGGGTAGCCGCACTTTGTATCTTGGAAAATGTAATCTGAGGGGAACATAAATTCATTAATCTGATAAAAACCACTAAAGCCGAGCTTCTTCGTACCACAAGGTTGTCCAATTTTAGTGACAGTCTCAACGGAATCCTTTTTGTTCAGCCTGATGACTTCTCCGCCATGAATGCCCGTGTAGATACCATCATTTCTAGCTATTAGGCACTCTGGTCCAAAGACCCGATCCTGCCACAAGTGTCGGGCGCCATCGAGGTGAGTATTAGTTTGAAGTTTGCCCTTCAGTTCCCTTGGCGGTGGAATTCTGATCCATATCGGAATATTTATATATTATCAAATGAAATTGAAGATCAACCACTTACACATATTCTTCAAAGGGAAATGTGGTGTTGGGCGGTAGTCCGGGAAGCAGGAAAATGGCGCCCAGGAATAAACTTAAGTAAAGAATCGTTTTACAAATGGAACTTAGAAAGCCCATGGCTATGACTTAAGACAATTTGCTAACTGAAACCCATATAAGTTGCCCCAACGATAAGGTAAAAGTCCAGCCGTACGACTGTGATTACAAGCAGAAGCATATGGATTTCGATTGCTGCGATAGTTAATACTAATCAACACTAAAGTTAGATTTGAATGTTCACGCGGGCATTGAGTGTATAATAGTAGTTCCTTAACAATTAAAACAAATTTCTGTCTATACATTTATCCATTTATTATTAGCAGAGGCAGAGCGTGCTTAACATGGCTGATATCTTTGGCGATACCTCTTTGATCGGAGATGATTTGCGCATTGTACTTTCATAAACAGATCCGGTTCCACGTCCTTCCCTGCGTCCTGCGTTTCCAGGTCCTTAGCCTAGTGAATGAAGTTATCACGATATCGATTCGGAACGCATTGTCTTTGGCGACTGCTAAGCTAAGTGCACCCAAAGTCTAAAACTTAGTAAACGATTGGCCTACAAGCTACATAAATAACAAATACTAGCAGGCGGCGCTCTTAGGTCTCCACCAGGATGTGCGTGAACAAGCTGTGCATGCGTCGCTCCACCTCCTTGTAGACCAGCGAGTTGAGTCCATCTGAGTGCTGCCGGAGAGCAGCGGCCCGGAGCAGGGCCACCCGGTTCTTGTTGGGCTTCTCCGGCTTGTGCTTCAGCATCGTGTATTCGCTAAACTCCATGGCAAAGCGGCAGATGTCGATGCCCAGAGCCACCAGCCGCTCGTAGAGATCATCGTCCTCGCCGCCCCAGCCATGGTACAGATTGGACATTCCATTAATCTGCTGGAACTGGACGGTATTGATGGCCACCACGCCACCAAAGAGGCCGCGGTAGGGCAGTCGAAAACGCCAGTGATCCAAAGCGGAGCACATGTGCCGCGGCTTCTCCGCACACGCGTACATCTGACCCGAGTTGAGCGGCAGCAGGTCCACGTCGTGAAGGATCAGACAGGGGAAGCCGTACTCCGCCGCCACCTGGGCGCCGATGTTGAAGAGCATCGCCCGGTTGAAGGGCTTGTGGTCGTACTGCTCGACTAGGAAAATTCGATAGTGGATCAACTGCTGGCGCAGGTAATTGTGCATGTAGGTGAGGAAGGCGTGCAGCTGCTCCTCCCGCTGCCTGTACGGCACAATGATGGCGGTGCTGTAACGCGCCTGGCACTGCTCCGGTCGGAACTCGCCGCCGGGACGGATCTCGCCGCCGTTGTGAACCGCCTCGTGGTAGTGGGCCAGGTTGTAGACAAACCTGTTGGCCGCAATAATCTCCGAGTAGGTGCACTCGAACACCTCCTGCAGGGACACATTCCGGGTGACCTGCGGCACCAGAGCCTCCTCGATCTGTGATCCCTCGATGTAGTCGTAGTGCGACGCGAAGCGGAAGGGCAGCGAAAGGTACACAATGAGCGTGACCAGGCTAATGGCGAGCAGCAGGTCATGGATGTGGAAATTCCTGTGCCACAGCCGCACGAACATCGTTTGGCAGGAACTTGAATCTCAGCGGAATCTGTGAGAAGTCCGCATCCTCGGGGCGGCAGAAGTCGCGACTGGCGGGCTAACGAAAAACAGCTGATGACGAGGGGTGCAATGTACCCTCACCAGTGCAGCCCTTGGAGGCTCTGTACAGTAGAGCCTCTTATAAGAAGCATTATGCTCTATATTTTTCACTCTTTAACTTAAACATTACATTTTTTTAAATATAAGAATAATTAATAAACAAGTTCTGATTTAAAATATTTTAACAATTCTGTTAGAGGACAGAAAAAATTCCTGGTTCGTGTCAAAAGATTTCACTGTCTAAGTTAATTATGTAAATATTTATCTCTTTTAACCAGTAACCAGATAAGAGAACCTTACGAGGCAATAATTTAATTAATTTTATATGAGACAAGATACGGAAAAAGGTGTGCATATAACCGTAACATATTTTAATTTAGATATTTTTCAAATGAAGTTTTTACAGTTTTCGATTCTAATATGGGTACAATTAATTAGGCCTGGTTTAAAAATTAAAAATTAAAAAGCTAAGGTACTCCCTAGAGCTGAAAAAAACTCGATTTTATAATCGATTAATCAATTATTTCCAATTATTCGATACATCGATCGACATTTTTAGAATTGGTTTCTTAAAAAGCTCCAATGCTTCTAAGAAAGCGACATTTAAAAGATAAATACATGTTATATGTATTAAATTAAAAATATATATTATACAATAATATTATAAATGGAAATGTTGTTGTAAAGTATTGCGCAATTGAAAAGAAACTATATAAAATTATACATATTAAAAAGCTCTCGTCCGGTTTCCCGCCAACAAATTATTTGATTTTGTTAATAAGACAACTGAAATTGACAACTGTGCGAATACCTAAAAAAACAGCTCGGAACATTTTAAAATAATCAGGGATCGCTGAATGAGAGCAACAACTTCGCGAGGAGGACTTGCCGGGGGCTTTTTCAAAAAAGACAATCGCTGTTTTAAAGTGTACCTTAAATTGTCCAAGCAATATTTTCTGAACAGAAACCTCATAAATAAATTTGTAACTTTATTTGGCGCCTTATTTTCTTAAAAAGGCGGGTTATAAAATTTATAATATCCGAAAAGGTAGCGTATTATTTTGTCGCTACTTTTTAGCTGATCATTATAAAAAAAATAGATTGTTTAGCGAACTATCGTATTAAATCCATCAGTTATCAGTGATCAAGATGTTCTGCTTTTCGCAGCCATTACGAATGCCACGCAGATTCTTGTCGGCCTTCTTTGAGGTAATAAAATTATTGAGCGCATTGGCGCGCAGCTTTGACCAGACCATATAGTTGTCCAGTCCCAAAATCGTGGCCGCATGCAGGGCAGCCGCTTCTGGATAGAGGACCGTGGCACAGCCCAGACCCGATGGCAGATTCAGGCTCGACCACACATCCACCTGCATGTTGTCCGACTTGACGGGCGGACAGTTGATAACCGGGTAGCTCGTGCTGCCAGAGACGATGGGACCCAGGCCATTGGAACGGCCCGCGACGGCCACAAAGATTAGATTGTTCCTCACCGATTCGTATTCGCGAACGATGCGCAGCGTTTCCTCGGGTCCCTTGTGGGCGGAGGTCACGCGTAGCTCCACATTCAGACCCAATGAGCGACAGCTGGTTGCCACCTTTTCGCTATGCGAAATGTCCGAAGTGCTGCCCATGAGCACCACCACCAGGTGATCCTTCTTGGGCGCAATATCGGCCAGCTGCTCGACTACCCAGATAAAGTTCTTCTTGACCGTGTCCAAATCGCTGTCTGTTACCGAGGCAAGATCCCAATAGAACTGTTTATCGACCATCAGCCGCTTGTCACCCGCCGGCCAAAGGCGCCACGTATCAGAGTCTATAATATCGGCCAGAAGTATATTGCCATCGGCATCCACACCGAACTCCACCTTCATGTCAATGAGTGTGCAATTCTTTGTCTGCCAGGCCCTCTCCAGGACCTCGAAGACCAGCAGGCTGGTGCGGCGAATAATGTCAATCTCATCTTGGCCTGAAATATTGGAATATTAGTCAATTTCTATTTCTATATATATATTATTATGTGAACTCACCTATAAGCAAGCCATTTAGCTCGAATTTGGCCGTAAGAATTTGCTCTTCGCTCCACTGTGGATCATGGTTGGCATCGTCTTTGAAGAAAGTCTCCTGCTTGGGGGGAGAGAATCTGTGGAAGGGCAAAAGGAAAAATATGAGTCTAAATAAATATATTTTGTAAGTTATATAACAAGCGGTAAAAATGGGTTCGGGTTCGAGCCATGAACCGATCGTATCGATTTGATTTTGACGAAATAGAAAAAACGTTTTGAAGGCCTAAAACCATCTTTTAAGAATACCAAAACCTAACAAATTTGAACACAAACCAAAAATAAAGCCTCGCTTTGGTATGGGCAGTTGAAAAAAAAAACTATTTTTATTTAGTTGGACTAGAATTCGAGCTAAAACAGAACACAAGCCGTTGGAAACCATATTAAATCCAGCGGCTAAAAATATATATCAGATTGCCAATCTCGATTCTGCGAACTACTATCAGATAACTCGAACTGGATGATAACGAAACGAAATGTATTTCGAGTTAATAGTTTTTACCCATTTCGGTTTGAAATTTCAGTGATTGGACACATTTTGCTGAGGGGAACAGATAATGGCAGAGAATATATAAGTTTGAGGTTGATCAATATTGTATTAGGCGAATGGTGAAGTTAAAAATATCAATGGATCACTAATGAAGATACCAAAATTTAAACGAATACCATCTTCAAGAGGATATTCAAAAGTTCATTTGGTACATAATGTCACGCCACACTCTTATGTATAATCGAACGATTTGAGACAAAAATCACAAATGGAAAACGAACTAAATTTGGGTCTTAATTGAAGTTATTACTGTATACAAACCTATAGCCCTCGGGAACACCGACATTGCGTTTGATGAACGAACCGGTGGCCAGGCGGCGGGTCACCCACTCAATGGGTATCATCTTACATTTGCGGGCGATGAAGGCCATGGCGCCGCACTGCTTTACATAGGCGGTGCGAATACCTAAAAATGGTTATAATTATAACAATTATAAATAATAATTTAGGTATTAACTTATTTATGTTAAATCTCTCACCTGCCTCGTTGAGCAGGCGAAACACCTGACCGTTGGTGGTATTGCAAATCTCCGCCTTGCCCTGCAAATCATGGGCCCTGACACCGTCACCGGCGGTGATGCGATCCTTGCTCAGCAGCAGACATAGTCCTGGCTCTTCGGGCAGATCGTAAACCTGCTTGGTCTTGCCCTCTATAAGGAACTTGCCCAGCTTGTAGCCCTCAACTATAATAAATTTTTAAATTTTTATTCTAAAAAAAATAATACTCCCGTGTTTCGTAATTTTCAGACTTTTTCGTTGGTTTATTCCCAGAATCTGGCACCTTGGAATATTTCTAACTTGGAATCTTTTTTTATACTTACTGGATGTAATGGTTGTGGTGGTGGCTGCTGTCGACATCTCGTTGTTCTTTGCTCGACTTTTAGACTTTAAACTTCACCTGTACGTGTAGCGCACTTCGCTTTTTATATAGAGAGCAGGGGAACTATCAGTACCATCGAGGTATCGAATTTTTACCTTTCTGACCCACCATCGATATTTTTTCGTCGCACCGAACACAAGTTGGTTGCAGAAAGTGTGACAAAAATAACAATCAAAATGAAATATTTTCTAAGTAGAATACATACTGATTAACTTAAATTGGAGGTTTGTGGTGGAGGGGACGAAGTTTTGTAGAGAATTGGTCTCCAATTTACTTCCAATATTATATTTATCAAACATAAATGATAAAATGATAAAATTTTTAGCTTTTATAATAAATAATATTTATAATCTAATATTTTTTGTTAAGTTTATAATATTAAAGCATTAAATCTAGTTCTTATGCAAAGCGCAGCGAAATTAAAAACAATTAACAAACCACATACAACATACCAAAACATAAACAAATTAATTAATAATGGGTTCTTATGAAACATAAAAAACAATATAAGATCAAAAACTTTTCAACATTTACAGTTTCTTTTAACTGGTTACCACTGTATAAACAAACATTTAGTGCAGATAAAACCATCTGGCAACTCCCTCGAAAACTTGTTATCCAGCCCTGGGCCGGTCACCTTAACTTCTTTTCTCGAAGATTTTTTAATCGTTTTTAATTAATGTGCGTTGATCTATAGTTGAATAGTAGTTAAATCCCCCAAAATGACGTCCATTATCAAGCTGCACACGATATCGGGGGCAATGGACGAGTCTCCGCCGTGCTACATCCTTCAGATAGACGACGTGCGAATTCTGTTGGACTGCGGATGGGATGAAAAGTTCGACGCCAACTTTATCAAAGAGCTCAAGAGGTAAATGTTGAGGAAAATTAAAGAAACAACTCATAAGTTTTGCATAATTACAGGCAGGTGCACACCCTGGATGCTGTGCTGCTGTCCCACCCGGACGCATATCACCTGGGCGCCTTGCCGTACCTTGTGGGCAAGCTGGGTCTGAACTGTCCCATCTACGCCACAATTCCAGTGTTTAAGATGGGTCAGATGTTCATGTACGACCTGTACATGTCGCACTTCAACATGGGCGACTTTGATCTCTTCTCGCTGGACGACGTGGACACGGCCTTCGAGAAGATCACACAACTGAAGTATAACCAAACTGTTTCGCTGAAGGGCAAGGGCTATGGCATATCCATAACGCCCCTCAACGCTGGCCACATGATCGGCGGCACCATCTGGAAGATAGTGAAGGTGGGCGAGGAGGACATCGTCTATGCCACGGATTTCAACCACAAAAAGGAACGGCATTTGAGCGGCTGTGAGCTGGACAGGCTGCAGAGGCCCTCGCTCCTCATTACCGATGCCTACAATGCACAGTACCAGCAGGCCAGAAGACGGGCCCGCGATGAAAAGCTAATGACCAACATCCTGCAGACGGTGCGTAATAATGGCAATGTCCTAATAGCTGTGGACACTGCCGGGCGCGTCCTTGAGCTGGCCCACATGCTGGACCAACTGTGGAAGAACAAGGAGTCCGGCCTGATGGCCTACTCTTTGGCCCTCCTGAACAATGTGAGCTACAATGTGATCGAGTTCGCCAAGTCGCAGATCGAGTGGATGAGCGACAAGCTAACGAAGGCCTTCGAGGGTGCCCGCAACAATCCCTTTCAGTTCAAGCACATCCAGCTGTGTCACTCCCTGGCGGACGTCTACAAACTGCCAGCGGGACCCAAAGTTGTGCTCGCCAGCACTCCGGACCTGGAGAGCGGATTCACCAGAGACCTTTTTGTGCAGTGGGCCAGCAATGCCAACAATAGCATCATCCTTACCACACGCACCTCGCCTGGAACTCTGGCCATGGAATTAGTGGACAACTGCACGCCAGGCAAGCAAATCGAGCTGGACATCCGGCGAAGAGTTGAGCTGGAAGGCGCCGAGCTGGATGAATATCTGCGCACTCAGGGCGAAAAACTGAATCCTCTGATCGTGAAGCCCGATGTGGAGGAGGAGAGCAGCTCCGAGTCCGAGGACGACATCGAAATGAGTGTTATCACGGGCAAGCACGATATTGTGGTCAGGCCAGAGGGTCGTCACCATTCCGGCTTCTTCAAGTCCAACAAGCGCCACCACGTTATGTTTCCCTATCACGAGGAAAAGATCAAGTACGACGAGTACGGAGAGATCATCAACCTCGACGACTACCGCATCGCCGACACGGGTGGCTACGATTTCGTGCCCATGGAGGAGCAGAACAAGGAAAACGTGAAGAAGGAAGAACCGGGCATGGGAGCAGATCATCAGACCAACGGAGCCGTTGCAGACACCGATGTCCAGCTGCTGGAGAAGCCCACCAAGCTGATAAACCAGCGGAAAACCATCGAGGTGAATGCCCAAATCCAGCGAATCGACTTTGAGGGCCGCTCAGACGGCGAGTCCATGCTGAAGATCCTCTCTCAGCTGCGGCCGAGACGGGTGATTGTCATCCACGGCACTGCGGAGGGCACGCAGGTGGTGGCCAAGCATTGCGAGCAGAATGTCGGCGCACGCGTCTTCACGCCGCAGAAGGGAGAAATCATCGACGTGACCACCGAGATCCACATTTACCAAGTGCGCCTTACCGAGGGTCTCGTCTCTCAGCTACAGTTCCAAAAGGGCAAGGACGCTGAGGTGGCCTGGGTGGATGGCCGCCTGGGAATGCGTCTCAAGGCCATCGACGCTCCCATGGATGTCACGGTCGAGCAGGACGTTCAGGAGGGCAAGACGTTGACCCTGGAAACGCTAGCGGAAGACGAGATCCCCGTCCACAATTCGGTGCTGATCAACGAGCTAAAGCTCTCCGACTTCAAGCAGATCCTGATGCGCAACAACATCAACTCGGAGTTCTCCGGCGGCGTCCTTTGGTGCAGCAATGGCACCTTGGCCTTGAGGCGCGTGGATGCCGGCAAGGTGGCCATGGAGGGCTGCCTTTCGGAGGAGTATTACAAAATCAGGGAGTTGCTCTATGAGCAGTACGCAATTGTTTAAGATTAAAGTTTCCTTTAAAGCCTACATTATTTTTATTTCTTCGTCTACATAAACTGCATCATTGGGTCTTCTGCACGCGGCCGCTTCTTTTTCCACTCCTCGATCTCGTCCTCGGTGGGTGCCTTAATATCGTACATGCTGTTGTAGGCGCGCTTGCGATCGTCCATCTCTTCAGGAATCTCCTTAGCCTTTTCCTTCGTCTTTGTCTTCTCCCTTTCCTTTTCTTCCCTGTGCTTGGATTTCAATTTGCGCTGCTCCTTGGCCTTCTTTTTCTTCTCGCGCTTTTTGGATTTCTTCTTCGACTTTTTCTTCTCCGGCTTCTCTTCCTCCTCCGACGATGATGAGGATTCAGAGCTCGGCACAGAGTCGACTTCGGAGAGAACGGGCTTCTCCGAGGGCACCTCCGGCACTTTGAAATGCACTTGGGCGGCGGACTCTGCTGCAGCTGCACTGGAGGTGGGATGCTGGTCCGAATAGCCCTCCGGCTCCTGCATGCCCACGCAGTACGAGTTCTTAATGAAGGACTTGCAGCACTTGTAGCCCCAGCGACCGGCGTTCCAGAAGCTGCCCCATACAGTCGTGTGGTTATTGATGTACACGTCCTCCTCGTAAATGCTGCGGGCCTTCGGTTTCTCCACGCCCTTAATGACCTTGCCGCTGCGAGAGTACTCAATGTATTCCTCCGTTTGAGCCAACAACAGAGACTTCGGCGGCACCTGCAGATGCTCCTCTCCCCCATACTTCTCCACGATGTGCGTTTTCGTCTAAAAAAGGAATATTTTAGGCATTTTCAAAACAATAAAAAGAATGAAAGACTTACACTCGACTTGAACTGCTCCTTCTTCTGCTCGTACTCCTTTTGGAGCAGCTCTAACTTGGTGGGTTCCGCCAGCAGATGGACATCCACACCCTTACCATGGGCTTCCCAGGCGAACAACTGAGCGGTGGCCTGTGCTGTGGTGTCTCCCGAGAACCGCACAAAGTTCTCGCCAGCGAACTCGGCCCTGTAAGGTGGATAAATGTGTGAGTAAACATCAAATTTTAGGACTCATTATGGTACTTACTCTTCTTCCGGAACTGCAGGATTGGGATTGTCGCGCATAGAGCGCGTTTTGGGATCGTAGTACGCGGAGTTGGGATCTAAATTCCGGAGGTATTTAGCCGTGTCTTCGCGGATACGCAAGTTACGCACAGTAATACGCTGTTTGGAGTCCACTTTCGTGCCCGGCATGTCCACTTCGTCCACGTACTTGTCCTCGTTGCCGTCTTCATCGGAAATCTCGGCATCGGGATCTGCAAAAGTACAAACAATGTGAGAAAATCTGAAACAGAGCTATACGCACGCATGCTTGCTCACCATTCTTTAGCTTCTCGGCCTTGAGCTGCCTCTTGGCCTCCTCCACCTTCTCGTACTCCTCGATGATCTCTCTGTGGTTCGCCGGATCGTAGCTGCTCCATCGATCGCGCTTCTCGTCATAGTTCACCGCCGCCTCGTTGACCAGGTGCTCGTCATGGACAACGATGGATTCGGCATACTTGGCCTGCACTTTGCGCGGCCTCTCCAGGCAATCCTTGCGCTTGTGTGTGACAGCTCCGCAGTTCTCGCAGGCGCCCTTCCGGAACTTGGTGACGATGCGCGAGGTGTCCAAGCCCTTGGGTGCCCGTTTGTCCAGCTGCCCCTGTTCGTCCTCGTGCTGGGGCCGCTGATGCTTGAGCGTGGGCCCCTGCGAGCCATAATACCACGGAGCATTCGATATATACTGCGGGATGTGTGGATTTATGTCGCGACCCTCTTCGTCCACGGCGGCGGGCGCTGTTCCTGCCTTTCGGGCTTCCTCGAGCTCCTTGGCCTTGCGCCAGTCCTCGCGGGACTTCTTCTTGGGCTCCTCTTCGGCATCCTGGTCGTGCTTGCTTTGGAGGATCTGCGAGACGGGTGTGCGCATGGCCCCCGAACTCATTTTGGCTAATTTTATTTATTTACAATTTGCAAAGAGCCTTCGTTTGTCTTCTTCTTCCAGTTTTAGTGTTGAAAAGTGAAATATTAAAGGTGAGGGAAAACTCAATAAAACATATTTTGTGTGTTAATAAATGTATAAATAAAAAAATATATATATTTAATTTGTGCCTTAATTAAAAAATTTATAAAAACAAGTGATAACAAATAACAAAGCTAGTTGAGTCACATTCTAATATAATATTAATTTCTTAAAACGCCATTTTCCAGCACTGAACTTAACATAACAGTTGTTTTTGGTTGCTTTTGAAAACCGCCACATATAGCGGGAAAAAGCTAAATCAGCATCACCCCCAAACGATACATCGCTCAAGTTGCACATCCCCAACATTTTTCCAATAAGATTTGGCGTGAACATTTTTATCATTATTAATACGCGATTTAGATTCAAAGCCAGCAATAAATAGCCAGCAATGCAACGGAAAATGCTGGAAACTGTGATCTTGTGAAATATTTCGAATTCGTCGGAAACCAAAGGCAAATTCCTTGGAAACCAATCAATTTAAAACGCTGTGCAAACAGGGTGCGTGTAACTGTGTGCGTGCTGAGTGTGTGTGTATAAGCGCGCATGCATATGTCGAGCGAGTGTGTGCTGAGTGTGCTGTGTATGTGTGTGTCTAGTGCAAAGGCATCCTTAATTTTTTCGCACACATAGCTGAACACTTTTTTTTTCTAATATACACCAGCTTCTGCGCGCCTCGCCTCAACATTTTTTCTCTATATACCAACAATAGAGAGAGCCAGAGAGGGCGAGAGCATGAGTAGGAGTGCGGAAAGGAGAGCGTAGCAGAATTAGAAAAAGAGAAAATGTGTAAAACGAATATGAAAAACATAAACAAGAAATTCTACACATATATTCTTTACTTGTGTTTGGATTAAGCCATGTATAATTTTGATAAACAAAGGGAAATCCTAAAGAAGTTTTACACCGTTAAAGTGCTACTTAAAGGAAACCTTGAAAAGCTAAATATTAAAAAAATGTACCTTTAAATGCGTAACTTAACCGCCAATCAAGCTGATTACCAACACTGGCTCTCCGCTCAGAGCACTCATTAGACGGTCAGCTTGTGCCAGTGTGCGGACGGTACGGCAACCCTGGAGGCTGGAAGGTCTTCGTTTTCACCAATTAGAAAATTACAACTTTTCCAATTGGACTCCCTTAGAAAAAGTTTAGTTAATTGCACGCAGTTTTTCGGGTTTCGTCAGGTGTTTCTTATTGGATTAAAAGGGGGTAGTGGAGTGTTTCGCGAGTGTATTGGTGGCTGGCGCGCTGAGGTGCGAGTGGGAGGGAGCGCTAGAACATTTCTTGTTATTCTTTCTTTGTTGTTTTATCTGTGGAAAAAAGCTGTGCGCGTGTGTGCGTGCTTCGCGTATGTGTATGTATGTACCATACATGCACACAAAAAATTTGCATAAAAAAAGTGAGCGAGCAAAGGCATTATGATATGTAATCAAAGCTAAACGACAATGAAAGCACTTTAGATTGTGGAAAGTGGACCAACCAACTATGTGTACTTGTGTTCCCATCAAACAAAAGTTTGCCAATTAGGGAAAATAAATTCCTTTTTGCTAATTAGAGGAATTCTTAAGTGATGGTGTACGTGTGTGTGTATTTGTATTTCCACAACAGGCGATCTCTCTCGGTGAAAATTGCGAAATTAACAAAGTTGCACTCCTTGGAATGATTTATGCGCCAGAAAAATATTACCACAGGCAGAAGATAATGATGATGATTATGATGGTCGTGTACTATTTTCGATTTTCCGTTTCACGGACTGTTGTCGTTTGAGCGATTGCCTAATGGCCCCCATCCGAGTAAGAGTACACACACATACACTCACGCAAATGTTCGCGGGACACAGCGGCGGCCAAGTTAATAGTATTGAAACATTTTAATATTTACGAAATTAATTAAACTAGTTTTTGTAGCAATTGTGCATTTGAATCTGATTAAAAGTGTTGTCAGAAAGTAAGACACACAACCTTACAAAAAACTTAAAAAGGATTTCGTGATCTTATCAATTAGATTGCATACTTTTGGACACTTTTTAAATTGGTTTTAAAACGATGGAGCGCTACTAAAAAAAAAGATTTAAACATTAAACACAATGTGAAAGTGTTCTGTTTATAAATCCTTAGATTCTGGATAGAATATAATGTCTTCAACGTTACAATAGACCTACAACATTTTTTAGCTCTTATTTAAAAGTGCTCACCATTTTACTTCGATTACCGAACCATTTTAAAAAATATGAAGTAATCATTTAGCCAATTCTGAGGTTGACGTTAGGATATCAAATTTATTTTGGCCATATTCAATATATACGTTTAATTGTTTGAAAGTTATAATCAGGAAATATAACAAAAAAGGCTCCACAGCTATTAGTGTGTCCGCATCTGTAGATAGATATCTGTATGTACCTAAATTCCATTGAAGCGAGGAGCAGGCGGCGACCTTGAGAGTGAATCGAGTGCACGGCGCAAGCCATTCATGAGTGTCAATGACCTACAGCAACATTGGCCCACAGAGAAAGTTGCGAACGCCACCCGACCTTATCCCCCTCCTTTGGTCTCGCCTTCCCACAGATCACCAGCCGAGCGGACCAGATCGCCAACGACAGCACTAGGACAACCACAGTCGAGTGGTGAGACCGCTGCTCCCAGCACACACGCACGGACATCGCACGCAGGACCGAGGAGCGGCAGGAGCAGGCGGATAGGATTCGGAAGCGAACTCGGACTCGGACTTAATACATCAGCCTGTAAGCGCTTCGAGGGCCAAA